>JAFBJZ010000543.1:0-11419 GCA_016785225.1 Psettodes erumei | reverse complement strand
TATTTTTTTTAAGCGCGCTTGGTTTGCTTGCCGCCAACACCGCGATGGCAGTGACCCCTGAGACAACCAGCATTGATAACGGTGAGATGCCACAGGTTGAGCTTGATAAAATTGTCGTGACAGCGACGCGTACGCCGACCAAAACCAGTAACGTCATCGCCCAAACCCGTGTGATCGATAGCGAAACGCTACAGCGTTATCAAGGACAAACGGCTTTAGAGGTTCTCAAGCGCCAGCCGGGATTTAGTATAAAGCAAGATGGTGGTATGGGTAGTAGCAGTAACTTTTATCTACGTGGTTATGATAGCAAGCGTGTATTGATATTAATTGATGGCATTCGCTATGGCTCAATGTCAACCGGTCAGCCTGCTTTAGCTTTATTACCGACCGACCAGATTGATCGTATTGAAATACTCTACGGAGCCTCTGGTTCTAGTATTTATGGTGCTGACGCCATGGGCGGTGTCATTCAAATATTTACTAAAGGTAATGATGTTGCGCAAACTAACTTTTCTGTGACCGCTGGTGTTGGTTCAAACGACCATTATGTCTATGGTGCAGCAGCTCAGTTTGCCAATAAAGCAGGTGCTAAACTGGTGTCTCTGCCAGTCGTAACCAAACCGATGGTATCAGTGCTATTAAATACCAAACAGGTAATAACAAGGACGAAGATGGCTTTGAAAGTAACAACTTTGCTATCAATGCTAGCGTGCCTTTAACTGAAAGTGTCAGTATCGGTGCCACTGGTCTGTTTGCCAAGTCGACTTCTGAATTTGACGACTATACCAATAAGCCTAACGCAGAAATCGATCAAGAAAATGGTGCAGTATCAGCGTTTTCACAATATGAAAATGATAAGCTGACAGTTAGATTATCGGCAGGTCAGAGTTTGGATAAGCTTGATAATAAGGTTGGTGATGCGTTTGAAACCAAACAAAAACAAGCAAACTTACTCAGTACTTATCTCTTACCGTCAGGACAACTACAAGCGGGGGCAGAATGGTTAAAGCAGAAAGTAGATGTGTACTGATAATACACCTGATAACGTAACGACACTTACAAAATAAACGACCGTACTATAAAAAGTGGCTTTATTGGTTATCAGCTCAACAAAGACACTTATGATCTGCAAGCCAACGTTCGTTATGATGATAACTCACAGTTTGACAACGAAACGACCTATAGTTTAGGTTACGCTGTAAGATTGGCACCTAGTTTACGTCTTGTACCAGCTTTGCCACTGGTTATAGAGCACCGTCACTTAATGACTTATACATCGAAAGTAGTTATTATGTCCCAAATGAAAATTTAGAAGTCGAAAAAAGCAACAACTTAGAAGTGTTTATCGAATCCAATAGTGAGTTTCAAACCACTCGTCTAACAGGATTCAACAGTCGTGTCGATAACCTGATTAACAATGCTTATGATCCAGCAACTTTCAAATATCAAGCAACTAATATTGATGCCGCAATATTATCAGGCTATAGCTTCACCTCGGACTGGCAACTCAGTAATGTTTTATTTGGTGGTCAATATACTTATACTGATGCAGAAGAACGTTCAGGCGTGAATAAAGGCAAGCAGTTGGTTTATCGTCCTGAGCATACTGGGCTTATCTATGTAGGCTACCAAGCTTTAGACTTTGACGTTCGCGCTGAAGCACAATATGTTGGCAAAATCTACAACTCTCCTGACAACAGCACCTTTATAGATGACTACACACTGTTTAATGTTAGCGGGAACTATTACATCAACCCAAATCTTACGTTGAGCAGCCGTGTTGAGAATTTGACTAACGAAGACCACCACCAACGAAGGTTTTGGTACTCGCTATAACCAAGACGGCACTAACTTCTTTACCTCTTTAACCTATAACTGGCTCTAAGCTTGTCTAGCAATATAAAAAGCCTGTCGTTATCAAAACAAATCAAGGTCACCCAGCGGTGGCCTTTTTTTATGACGACAACACTTACGATTTTCCGCAGCCAATAGGTGACAATCACAGACTCATCTATTACAATAACCCTCCCGAGAGGTGTTGCGCCATAATCATCGATCACTGCATCTAGGCTTTATTGCTAGGCACATCAAGCATTATGTTAGGCTCGGTTAACTGTTTGCAGCATTTTTTGCTTATTAACAGCGCAAATAACGGCACCTGCGTTTTTATTCTTTTTATCAATCATTGACCACTGATAGGAGCATATTATGGACGCAGTGTCTACCACCCCATCTGCCCATACCATCGACCCTTCCTTTACTGACTATAAAGTCGCTGACATCAGCCTGGCTGACTATGGCCGCCGCGAAATCACCCTTGCCGAAGCTGAAATGCCTGCATTGATGGGTCTACGTCGTCGCTATCAAGACGAGCAGCCACTCAAAGGCGCCAAAATCGCCGGCTGTATTCATATGACCATCCAGACCGCAGTGCTTATCGAAACACTCGTTGCGCTAGGTGCAGAAGTACGCTGGACCTCATGTAATATTTTTCGACCCAAGACCACGCAGCGGCAGCAATCGCAGCGGCTGGCATTCCTGTGTTTGCTTGGAAGGGCGAAACTGAAGAAGAGTACGAGTGGTGCCTCCGTCAGCAAGTACATGTCGGCGGCGAAGCATCAGGCGAGCTTTGGGATGCCAACTTGATCTTAGATGATGGCGGCGACCTTACTGCTTTGATTCACAATGAATACCCACAGATGCTCGATAGCATCCATGGTATCTCAGAAGAGACCACCACAGGTGTGCATCGTTTGATCGAAATGCTAGGCAAAGGCACGCTAAAAGTACCGGCTATCAACGTCAACGACGCGGTGACCAAATCAAAAAATGACAACAAATACGGCTGCCGTCATAGCTTAAATGACGCCATCAAACGCGCAACCGATATGTTCCTTGCAGGTCGCCGCGCGCTAGTCATTGGTTATGGTGATGTGGGCAAAGGCTCAACCCAAAGCCTACGCCAAGAAGGCATGATCGTACGTGTCTCAGAAGTCGATCCTATCTGTGCAATGCAGGCCTGTATGGACGGCTATGAAGTATTGTCTCCGTACATCGATGGCGACAACACCGGCGGCGCAGACAGCATCAACAAGCGGTTGCTAGCAGACACTGATTTGATCGTCACAACGACAGGTAACTATCATGTCTGTGACAGACACATGCTCGCAGCATTAAAGCCTGGTGCGGTCGTCTGTAATATCGGTCACTTCGACACCGAAATCGACACGCAATTTATGCGTGACAACTGGCGCTGGGTTGAGATCAAACCACAAGTACATCAAGTGTTCCGCTCAGATGACGAAAACGACTATCTGATTTTGCTTGCCGAAGGTCGCTTAGTGAACCTAGGTAACGCAACCGGTCACCCATCACGCGTGATGGACGGCTCGTTTGCCAACCAAGTCTTGGCGCAAATGTACTTGTTTGAAGAAAAATTCGCTGATTTGCCAATGGATGCACGCGCGGACAACTTGTACGTCAAAGTACTACCGAAAAAACTCGACGAAGAAGTCGCAGCAGCGATGGTTGCAGGCTTTAACGGTACCTTGACGAAGCTGACCGAAAAGCAAGCCGAGTATCTAGGCGTTCCTGTCGAAGGCCCGTTTAAGCCTGACGCTTATAAATACTAAGGAGCGCGACTGTGAGCAAGCCTGCTTTTTCTTTTGAGTTTTTCCCTGCCAAAACTGAGCAAGGGGGTCAAAAGCTACTAAACACCTATGACGAGCTAAACAAACTGGCACCAAGCTACTTTTCAGTGACTTACGGTGCGGGTGGCTCGACACGTAGCCGTACGCTAGACATCGTACAGACCTTATGTGCGCGCGGCGATACTGATATTGCGCCGCACATGTCGTGTATCGGTGATGATAAGGTCGAAATCGCAGGCCTGCTCGATCACTATAAAGCATTGGGCATCAAGCGTCTGGTGGCGCTGCGCGGCGATTTGCCCTCAGGTCAGGTCGGTATGGGTGAGCTGCCATTTGCATTAGATTTGGTCAAGTTCATTCGTGAGCATTCAGGCGAGCACTTTCGTATCGAGGTCGCCGCCTACCCTGAGATGCATCCGCAAGCGCGTAGCTTTGAGTTTGATGTCGACAACTTAGTCAACAAGTACCAAGCAGGTGCCAACGCGGCGATTACTCAGTTTTTTTATAATGCTGATAGCTACTTATACTTGCGTGATACGTTAGAAAAACGCGGTATCGACACGGTCGCACAGCCATTAATCGCTGGTATCATGCCGATCACCAACTCTAGTAACCTGATACGCTTTGCTGATAGCTGCGGCGCTGATATTCCGCGTTATGTGCGCAAGCGCTTGGCGGATTTTGGCGATGACAGCAAATCTATTCGCGAGTTTGGTTTTGATGTCGTGTATCGCTTGTGTGAGCGCTTGATGAGCGAAGGCGTGCCAGCCATGCATTTTTATAGCATGAACAAAGTTGAGCCAAATAAACGCTTGGTTGAAGCATTAGGACTTACTGTTTAATACTTGATAATCTTGATAATTAAGCAAGTATATAATGAATTTATAACTAACTGGCGCTCTTCGGAGTGCCAGTTTTTTTATTGGAAAATTTTATCTACTGGACATTCATGTATCAAAAAAAACATTTCATCTTAATGTATTTTTTAAATTTTTCTTCCTATGTGATAATGTCGTTTATCCGTTGAGCGCTGTTATCTAGCAGTAATTATCATAAAAGGAATGCCTTTCGTGGCATCAAGTGATATTCTATTGGGTCAATAATAACTGCTCACAATCAAATAATAGGAATAAGACCAAGTGCGACGTTTTTTTTATGCCAGCAGTAATACTAAGGACACACCTTACCCGCCATTGAGCACGGTTGCGATTGGTGCCAGCATCGAATTGACCGACAGTATCGTTCATCACTGGTGCCGTGTACTACGCGCAAATATCGGCGATGAAGGGGTGTTGTTTGATGGTTTTGGCGGTGAGTATCACGTACAGCTTCAAAGCATCAGTAAAAAACACGCCACGGTGGCGGTGTTGGCTCACAGCACAGATGAACGTACGGCGCCTATTCTCAGCCAGATTGGTCTGGTGATGAGCCGCGGCGAGCGTATGGATTATGCCATTCAAAAGTCCACCGAGCTTGGGGTGACGGCGATTCAATTGCTCACCAGCCATCATGGCGAGGTCAATCTAAAACCTGCGCAAGTAGAGAAAAAGCTGGCGCACTGGCAGCAAGTGGCAATAGCGGCCTGTGAGCAGTGTGGCCTCAACCGTCCGCCGCTCATCCTTACACCGATGTCTATCACTGATTGGCTGACACAGCCGTCGCGTAGCGCGCCACACCTCGCCGTCAGTCCTTTGGTCGCCGAGCTAAGCCAAGACCATTACTACCAAGCATTGCAGCAGCCAGCCGATTTACGCTTGCAGCTTAGCGTGCCAGCAGTAGGACAACCTGCGATGCCAGAGGCGTTATTGCCAGTACTAAAACAAGCGGCGCCTTATATTGAGTTGCTCATTGGCCCTGAAGGCGGTCTTAGCGATGAGGAGTGCAAGTGGGCGGCGGATGCAGGCTTTGCACCTTGGCAAATTGGCGCAAGGGTACTGCGCACCGAAACAGCGCCTGTGGTTGCTTTGGCGACTTTGCACGCGTTGGCTTTATAACACAAGCACTCGGCTCGCTCATTGTTATGATGACAAACCGACTAATTATTCACCTTTGCCATGATGATTTCGATGATGACTACTTTTGCTCCCATCCCCATTGCCGACAAGCAGCTACTGCTGACCAAACTGTGTGAGCAATGCGATGATGCTATTTTCATTTTAGATGAAAACCTACGCTATTTGTCGGTCAATGCCAGTTATGAGCTTATCATCGGCTATAGCGAGTCTTTTTTGCTGGGTCGGCCGCTTGGAGTCTATGCCGCTGATTTTTTGTCAGAGGAAGAAAGAGGCGTTTTGGCGCAAATCACCAACCAACTTGATAGTAGCGGCTTTTATGAAAGTGATTTTTCGATGGCCAACCGTTATGGTGAGATACTACAGTGCCATATCACGTATCGCAAGGTAGCCATAGAGGCCAAGACTTATTATATCGGTCTGATTCGCGATATGTCTTCTGCGGCCAAAGACCGAAAGCAGCTGACCCATCTGCTCAATTACGATCAGCTGACCGGCCTGCCCAACCGTAAGGTTTTTTTGAGCCAGACCAGTGATTTGCTGCTCGACAGCTATCAAGAGGTGATCATCGTCCGTCTCAATATCGATCGGTATCGTAGTCTTGCAAGCCTATTGGTCCTGATGGTATCAATCATTTAATCAAAAGCTTTGTGGCTCGTCTCAAGGCGCTAGAGTTGGGCTGTTTGCGCTGCTTTTCGCACTTTGGCGGCGATGATTTTGCGTTGTTATTTGAATGCCATGATGCCAATATGGTGCGTCATCAGTTAGATAAGCTCATGCAGATGTGTGAGCGGCCTTTTTCGATCGATAAGGACACCAAAACCGACGCCAATATCTATTGTCATATCTCCGTCGGTGTCAGCTATTTCCCGCAAAACGACACCGAGCTGACAGGGCTTTTGACCAAAGCTGAAAAAGCCTTGCATTATGTCAAGCAGCAAGGCGGCGACGATATCTGCTGGTACAATGCGGCGATCGAAGAAGCCACCGCTGGCAGTTTACAGTTAGAGGCTGAGTTAAGAGAGGCCACCACCGCAGGCCAGTTTATTCCCTATTATCAGCCAAAATTCGACTTGGCGACGGGTCATATTATCGGCTTTGAAGCGTTGGTACGCTGGCAACACCCCACCCGCGGCCTTCTCAAACCTGCACATTTTATCAACGCCATCCTCACTCATAAGCTCTCGTTTGAGCTGTTTTCTCAAATGGCGATAAAAATCGCGGCGCAATTGGCCATTTGGCAGCAGCAAGGGTTTCATCAACATATTTGTATCAACGCGGATGCTGCCGAATTTAGCCACCCTGATTTTTTTGAGATGGTCAGTAGCCTGCTGGTAGAGCACGGTATCTCGGCCCATCAGCTACATATCGAAGTCACCGAGTCGTCTTTGATACAGCGCCATGACAATGTCAAAAAACAACTAGCTCTGCTAAAAGATCTGGGTATTTGTATTGCCTTAGACGACTTTGGCACCGGCTATGCATCCTTGAGTTATTTACAAGAATACCCGTTTGATTTTATCAAAGTCGATAAAAGCTTTATCTCAAACATTGAGTCGGATCGCACCCAGTATGCCATTGTCAAAGCCATCTTAGACTTGGCTGCGGCGTTAGATATGCAAGTGGTCGCCGAAGGAATCGAGACTGAGGCGCAGCGCGATCGGTTGCTGGCGATGGGCTGCCAGTATGGTCAAGGCTATTGGTTTGGAAAACCCGTGCCCGCCGAGGTCGCCACCGACATGCTCATCAAACAGTCAACCACCAAATAATATAAGCAAATACCGGCGGCTATGATTGATTTTATCGTATCGGTAACATCAGTATTTTCATACGGTTATTACTCTGTGTCTTTTGCGTCTACCGCTGATTGCATAACCGATGCAAGGCAGGTTCATGACTTATCAGTCCTGTCACCAAACTTGTATAATCACCGATGAACGCCTATCTTTTATAGCGAATTTGTTGGAATATATTAAGTCTCAAACCGACTCTGACAATCACCATTCTTTTCAATACCATTTTATGTCATCGCGCACGTAGTCTATCTGTATGGCAGCCTATTATTTATTTGTGCTTGTCAACTTACTGTAGTGAGCCTACCGACTATCGTAATCTATAGACTGTGCCTGCTGACATGTTAAAAAGGACAGGAAGTTATGCAATACAAAGCGCCCTTACGTGACATTCAATTCGTGATGCATGAGCTACTCGATAGCGAAAACCACTACAAAACGTTGCCTGCATTTCAAGAGGCTGATCGTGAGTTGATGGACAGCCTATTTGAAATGGCGGCAAGCTTTGCCGAAAACGAGCTATCACCTTTGAATCAAAGCGGCGATGCAGAAGGCTGCCAGTTTGACAACGGTACTGTGACCACACCCACAGGCTTTAAAGAAGCTTATAAGCAGTACTGTGAGCTTGGCTTCCCAGCGCTATCAGCTGAAGAAGAGTTTGGTGGTCAAAACATGCCGTTCTCACTATCAACGGTCATCAATGAGATGGTCGGTACGGCTAACTGGTCATTTTCTATGTATCCTGGCCTATCGCATGGCGCAATTCAAACCATCGAGCACCATGGCACTGATGAGCAAAAACAAACTTACCTAGAAAAAATGGTCACCGGCGAATGGTCAGGCACCATGTGCTTGACAGAAGCCCACGCGGGCTCTGACTTGGGTATTATCCGTACCAAAGCTGAGCCAAATGATGACGGTACTTATAGCATCACCGGTCAAAAAATCTTCATCTCAGCAGGCGAGCACGACCTCACCGACAACATCATTCATATCGTTCTAGCCCGTCTACCAGGCGCGCCTGCTGGCACCAAAGGCATCTCACTGTTTATCGTACCTAAAGTGTTGGTCAATGAAGACAACAGCCTTGGCGAAAACAACAACGTCGTCTGTGGCTCTATTGAGCACAAAATGGGTATCAAAGCCTCAGCGACTTGCGTGATGAACTTTGATGGTGCAAAAGGCTACTTGATTGGCCCAGAAAACCGCGGTCTACAGTGCATGTTTACCTTTATGAACGTCGCTCGTATCGGTACAGCAGTTCAAGGCTTGACCGCAGCAGAATATGCGTTCCAAGGCTCATTAACCTATGCCAAAGACCGCCTAGCGATGCGCTCACTATCAGGTGCCAAAGCGCCAGAAAAAGTCGCTGACCCAATCATCGTTCATCCAGCGGTTCGCAACATGCTGTTGACCGAAAAAGCCTTTGCTGAAGGCGGTCGTGCGCTCGTTTATTACCTCTCACACTTTGCGGATACTGTGGCAAAAGGCGAAGGCGATGACCAAGAATTTGCTGACCAAATGCTGTCACTATTGACACCGATTGCTAAAGCATTCTTGACCGAAACTGGCCTAGAAGCGGCTAACCATGGCGTACAGGTCTATGGCGGTCACGGCTTTATCAGTGAATGGGGCATGGAGCAAAACGTCCGTGACACGCGTATCGCTTGCCTCTACGAAGGCACCACAGAAATCCAAGCAGCTGACCTACTCGGCCGTAAAGTCTTGGGCTCACAAGGTAAAATGCTGGCCAACTTTGTCAACATCATCCAGACGTTCTGCCAAGAGCACAAAGACAATGACGAGATGGGTCAGTTCATCCGCCCACTTGCCAAGCACGTCAAAGAATGGGGTGATTCTGACCATCACGCATTGGGATGCAAGCTGCACCGAAAACCCAGGACGCTGTTGGCGCTGCCGCGGTTGATTACATGTACTTTAGTGGTTGGTGTAACTCCTAGCTTATTTATGGGCGCGTATGGCCTTGGTTGCTCAAACCGCTATTGCCGACGGCACTGGCGAAAAAGCATTCTATGATGCCAAGGTCAAAACCGCTCAGTTCTACTTCACAAAACTATTACCACGTACCACCACGCATGTACAGCGTATCAGCACAGGCGTTGAGCCATACATGAGCATGGATGTGGATCAATTTGCGTTTTAATAGTGTTTTGTAGTATTTTGACGACAGCACACTATACTTATATCGGCAACATACCAAGGTGTGTTGCCGTTTTTGTTGGTCAATTATATTTTGGTGTACGCATAATTCACGAAGAAACACACCCGCTCATAGGCTTATTTGTTAAACTTTGCTTAGCCGTTGCTTTGATTATGAGTCGCGCAGATGACCTCAAAAAGCAATCCATACGTTTGGCACTTCTTATTTTCATCGCTCCAACTTTTATTTATTTGAACCAAAGGAATGTTTATGGCTGTTTATAATGCCCCTCTTAATGACATGCGCTTTATCTTAAACGATGTATTTAACGCGCCTGAGTTTTGGCAAAATAACGAAAACCTAGCTCATGTCGATACCGAAACCGTCGATATGATTTTAGAAGAAATGGCAAAACTGTCAAAAAACGTTTTGTTGCCTATCAACCGTAGCGGTGATGAAGAAGGCGCAACCTTTGAGGGTGATGGCGTTGTCACCACGCCTACTGGTTTTAAAGAAGCTTATAAGCAGTATGCCGAGTCAGGCTGGGTGGGCTTGAGTGGTAATGCTGAGTACGGCGGTCAAGGTTTTCCAAAGATGGTCACCATGCTGACCGAAGAGATGGTATTTACCGCCAACCAATCCTTTGCCCTCTACCCTAACCTAACGGTTGGCGCGACGCTTTGCCTCAACGCGGCGGCGTCTGAAGAGCAAAAACAAACCTATCTAGAAAAAATGTATCGCCGGCGAATGGTCAGGTACGATGTGCTTGACTGAGCCACATGCAGGTACTGACCTCGGTATCATCAAAACCAAAGCCGTGCCAAACGATGATGGTAGCTATAATATCTCTGGTACCAAAATCTTTATCACTGGTGGTGAGCATGACCTCACTGACAATATCATTCATTTGGTATTGGCAAAAACCCCCAATGCGCCAGAAGGCTCAAAAGGCATTTCATTGTTTGTCGTACCAAAATTCTTGGTCAATGAAGATGGTAGCTTGGGCGAGCGCAACACCTGGCGGTTGGCTCTATCGAGCACAAGATGGGTATCAAAGCCTCAGCGACTTGCGTGATGAACTTTGATAACGCCAAAGGCTGGATGGTGGGCGCAGAAAACACCGGCTTATCTTCTATGTTTATCATGATGAACTATGAGCGTGTGACCATGGGTCTACAAGGCCTTGGTGGCTCTGAGCTGGCTTATCAAAACGCAGCATTATACGCCAATGACCGTGGTCAGGGTCGCAGTGACACCCAAATCCAAAGCCCAGAAAAACCTGCCGATGCCATCATCCATCATGCTGATGTGCGCCGCATGCTGCTAAATGCCAAAGCCAACACCGAAGCGTCACGCTGCTTTGCCATGTATGTCGCCAAAAACCTTGACGAAGAAAAGTTTAGTACTGACCCAGAGGCCGCTCAAGCCGCGGCGGCGCGCGTTGCCCTACTGACGCCAGTTGCCAAAGCCTTCTTAACCGACAAAGCACTAGAAGCCACGGTTGATTGCCAGCAAGTATTTGGCGGTCATGGCTATATCCGCGAATGGGGCATGGAGCAAATCGTCCGTGATACTCGTATCGCGCAGATCTATGAAGGCACCAACGGTATTCAAGCGCTTGACCTACTCGGTCGTAAAGTGGCAAAAAATAACGGCAAATATGTCACCCATTTCTTAGGTGAGATTCGTGATTTTGTCAACAACATGCAGGCCGATCATGGCATCAAGCAGGCCACCCTAGATGCAGCTGACACCATCGAAGAGCTGACCACCACAGTGCTGAGCAACATCGGCGGCGAGCGT
>JAFBJZ010000542.1:0-15356 GCA_016785225.1 Psettodes erumei | reverse complement strand
AATATAAGTTCAAAGACATGCTAAACTGCCACAAAGAGACACAGGATGACGTCAAAGCAGTTAAGAACGAGCACAAATAGACACAATATAAGTTCAAAGACATGCTAAACTACCAAAAAGAGACACAGGATGATGTCAAGGATGTTCAGAACTAGCACGAAGAGAAACAATATGACTTCAAAGCACTTCAGAAGTAGCATAAAGACACACAAGATGAATTTCAAGACATGCTAAACTACCACAAAGAGACACAAGATGAATTCAAAGCAGTTCAGAAGTAGCACAAAGAGACACAATATGACTTCAAAGACATGCTAAACTACCACAAAGACTGACAAGATGACATTAAAACAGTTCAGAACTAACACAAGGACACACAAAGAAGATGAATTTAAGGACATGCTAAACTACCACAAAGAGACACAAGAAGACTTCAAGGACATGCTAAACTACAACTAAGAGATACATTATGACTTCAAAGACATGCTAAAGTACCACAAAAAGACACAGGATGACGTCAAAGATGTTCAGAACTAGCATGAAGAGACACAATACGACTTTAAAGACATGCTAAACTACCACAAAGACACACAAGATGACTTCAAAGCAGTTCAGAATAAGCACAAAGAGACAATATAACTTCAAAGACAAGCTAAACTACCACAAAGAGACACAGGATGACTTCAAAGCAGTGAAGAACTAGCACAAAGAGACAATATATCTTCAAAGACATGCTAAACTGACTTCAAAGAGAAACTACAGGACATGATGACTTCAAAGCAGTTAAGAACTAGCAAATAGAGACACAATATAACTTCAAAGACATGCTAAACTAAAAAGACACAGGATGACTTCAAAGCAGTTAAGAACGAGCACAAATAGAAACAATATAAGTTCAAAGACATGCTAAACTACCACAAAGAGACACAGGATGATGTCAAGGATGTTCAGAACTAGCACGAAGAGAAACAATATGATTTCAAAGCACTTCAGAAGTAGCACAAAAAGACACAAAATGACTTCAAAGACATGCTAAACTACCACAAAGACTGACAAGATGACATTAAAGCAGTTCAGAACTAACACAAGGACACACAAGATGAATTTAAGGACATGCTAAACTACCACAAAGAGACACAAGAAGACTTCAAGGACATGCTAACCTACCACTAAGAGATACAACATGACTTCAAAGACATGCTAAGCTACCACAAAGAGACACAGGATGACTTCAAAGCAGTTAAGAACTAGCACAAAGAGACACAATATAAGTTCAAAGACATGCTAAACTACCACAAAAAGACACAGGATGATGTCAAAGATGTTCAGAACTAGCATGAAGAGACACAATACGACTTTAAGGACATGCTAAAGTACCACAAAGAGACACAGGATGACTTCAAAGCAGTTCAGGAGTAGCACAAAGAGGCACAATATGACTTCAAAGACATGCTAAACTACCACAAAGAGACACAGGATGGCTTCAAAGCAGTGAAGAACAAGCACAAAGAGACAATATAACTTCAAAGACAAGCTAAAGTACCACAAAGAGACACAGGATGATGTCAAAGATGTTCAGAAGTAGCAAAAAGAGACACAAGATGACTTCAAAGACATGCTAAACTACCACAAGGACTCACAAGATGACATCAAAGCAGTTCAGAACTAGCAAAAAGACACACAATATAACTTCAAAGACATGCTAAACTAGCACAAATAGACACAATATAAGTTCAAAGACAAGATAAACTACCACAAAGAGACACAGGATGATGTCAAAGATGTTCAGAACTCGCACATAGAGACACAGTATAACTTTAAAGACAGGCTAAACTACCACAAAGAGACAAAGGATGACTTCAAAGCAGTGAAGAACTAGCACAAATAGACACAATATAACTTCAAAGACATGCTAAACTACCACAAAGAGACACAATATAACTTCAAAGACAAGATAAACTACCACAAAGAGACACAGGATGATGTCAAAGATGTTCAGAACTCGCACATAGAGACACAGTATAACTTTAAAGACAGGCTAAACTACCACAAAGAGACACAGGATGACTTCAAACCAGTTAAGAACTAGCACAACGAGACACAATATAACTTCAAAGACATGCTGAACTACCACAAAGAGACACAAGATGAATTCAAAGCAATTCAGAAGTAGCACAAAGACTCACAAAATGACTTCAAAGCAGTTGATAACTAGCACAAATACACACAAGATGACTTTAAAGACATGCTAAACTACCACAAAGAGTCACAAGATGACTTCAAAGCAGTTCACAACTAGCACAAAGACACACAAGATGACTTTAAAGACATGCTGAACTACCACAAGGAGGCACAAGATGACTTCAAAGCAGGTCAGAAGTAGCACAAAGAGACACAATATGTCATCAAAGACATGCTACACTACCACAAAGAGACACAAGAAGACTTCAAAGACATGCTAAACTATCACAAAGACACACAAAATGCATTCAAAGCACTTCAGAACTAGCCCAAAGACACACAAGATGACTTTAAACACGTGCTCAACTATCACAAAAGAGACACAAGATGACTTTAAAGCAGTTCAGAACTAGCCCAAAGACAACCAAGATTACTTTAAATACATGCTAAAATACCACAAAGAGACACAGGATGACTTCAAAGCAGTTAAGAACGAGCACAAATAGAAACAATATAAGTTCAAAGACATGCTAAACTACCACAAAGAGACACAGGATGATGTCAAGGATGTTCAGAACTAGCACGAAGAGAAACAATATGATTTCAAAGCACTTCAGAAGTAGCACAAAAAGACACAAAATGACTTCAAAGACATGCTAAACTACCACAAAGACTGACAAGATGACATTAAAGCAGTTCAGAACTAACACAAGGACACACAAGATGAATTTAAGGACATGCTAAACTACCACAAAGAGACACAAGAAGACTTCAAGGACATGCTAACCTACCACTAAGAGATACAACATGACTTCAAAGACATGCTAAGCTACCACAAAGAGACACAGGATGACTTCAAAGCAGTTAAGAACTAGCACAAAGAGACACAATATAAGTTCAAAGACATGCTAAACTACCACAAAAAGACACAGGATGATGTCAAAGATGTTCAGAACTAGCATGAAGAGACACAATACGACTTTAAGGACATGCTAAAGTACCACAAAGAGACACAGGATGACTTCAAAGCAGTTCAGGAGTAGCACAAAGAGGCACAATATGACTTCAAAGACATGCTAAACTACCACAAAGAGACACAGGATGGCTTCAAAGCAGTGAAGAACAAGCACAAAGAGACAATATAACTTCAAAGACAAGCTAAAGTACCACAAAGAGACACAGGATGATGTCAAAGATGTTCAGAAGTAGCAAAAAAGAGACACAAGATGACTTCAAAGACATGCTAAACTACCACAAGGACTCACAAGATGACATCAAAGCAGTTCAGAACTAGCAAAAAGACACACAATATAACTTCAAAGACATGCTAAACTAGCACAAATAGACACAATATAAGTTCAAAGACAAGATAAACTACCACAAAGAGACACAGGATGATGTCAAAGATGTTCAGAACTCGCACATAGAGACACAGTATAACTTTAAAAGACAGGCTAAACTACCACAAAGAGACAAAGGATGACTTCAAAGCAGTGAAGAACTAGCACAAATAGACACAATATAACTTCAAAGACATGCTAAACTACCACAAAAGAGACACAATATAACTTCAAAGACAAGATAAACTACCACAAAGAGACACAGGATGATGTCAAAGATGTTCAGAACTAGCACATAGACACACAGTATAACTTTAAAGACATGCTAAACTACCACAAAGAGACACAAGGATGACTTCAAAGCAGTTAAGAACTAGCACAAATAGACACAATATAAACTTCAAAGACATGCTAAACTACACAAAGAGACACAAAATGATTCAAAGATGTTAATAACTAGCACAAAGACACACAATATGACTTCAAAGACATGAAACTACACAAAAGACACAAGATGACTTCAAAGCAGTTCAGAACTAGCACAAAGAGACACAATATGACTTCAAAGACATGCTAAACTACCACAAAGAGACACAAGATGACTTCAAAGACATGCTAAAACTACACAAAGACACACAATATGACTTCAAAAGCACTTCAGAAGTAGCACAAAGACACACAAGATGACTTCAAAGACATGCTAAACTACCACAAAGACTGACAAGATGACATTAAAGCAGTTCAGAACTAACACAAGGACACACAAAGATGAATTTAAAGACATGCTAAACTACCACAAAGAGACACAAGATGACTTCAAAGAGTTCATGCTAAACTACCACAAAGAGAAACAATATGACTTCAAAGACATGCTAAACTACCACAAAGAGAGACACAGGATGACTTCAAAGCAGTTAAGAACTAGCACAAAGAGACACAATATAAGTTCAAAGACATGCTAAACTACCACAAAGAGACACAGGATGACTTCAAAGATGTTCAGAACAAGCACAAAGAGACACAATATAACTTCAAAGACATGCTAAACTACCACAAAGAGACACAGGATGACTTCAAAGCAGTGTTCAGAACTAGCACAAAGAGACACAATATAACTTCAAAGACATGCTAAACTACCACAAAGAGACACAGGATGACTTCAAAGCAGTGAAGAACTAGCACAAAGAGACACAATATAACTTCAAAGACAAGCTAAAAGTACCACAAAGAGACACAGGATGACTTCAAAGCAGTTCAAAACGAGCACAAAGAGACACAATATGACTTCAAAGACATGCTAAACTACCACAAACAAACACACAGATGACATCAAAGATGTTCAGAACTAGCACAAAGAGACACAATATAACTTCAAAGACATGCTAAACTAGCACAAAAGAGACACAATATGACTTCAAAGACATGCTAAACTACCACAAAGAGACACAGGATGACTTCAAAGACATTCTAGAACTAGCACAAAGAGACACAATATAACTTCAAAGACATGCTAAACTACCACAAAAAGACACAGGATGACTTCAAAGCAGTTCAGAACTAGCACAAAGAGACACAATATGACTTCAAAGACATGCTAAACTACCACAAAGAGACACAAGATGACTTCAAAGCAGTTCAGAACTAGCACAAAGAGACACAATATAACTTCAAAGACATGCTAAACTACCACAAAGAGACACAGGATGACTTCAAAGCAGTTCAGAACTAGCACAAAGAGACACAATATAACTTCAAAGACATGCTAAACTACCACAAAGAGACACAGGATGACTTCAAAGCAGTTAAGAACTAGCACAAAGAGACACAATATAAGTTCAAAGACATGCTAAACTACCACAAAGAGACACAAGATGACTTCAAAGATGTTCAGAACTAGCACAAAGAGACACAATATAACTTCAAAGACATGCTAAACTACCACAAAAAGACACACAGGATGACTTCAAAGCAGTTCAGAACTAGCACAAATAGACACAATATAACTTCAAAGACATGCTAAACTACCACAAGGAGAGACACAAGATGACATCAAAGATGTTCAGAACTAGCACAAAGAGACACAAATATAACTTCAAAGACATGCTAAACTAGCACAAATAAAGAGACACAATATAACTTCAAAGACATGCTAAACTACCACAAAGAGACACAGGATGACTTCAAACCAGTTAAGCTAAACTAGCAAAGAGACACAATATGACTTCAAAGACATGCTAAACTACCACAAAGAGACACAAGATGACTTCAAAGCAGTTCAGAACTAGCACAAAGAGACACAATATATGAATTTCAAGACATGCTAAACTACCACAAAGAGACACAAGATGACTTCAAAGACATGCTAAACTATCACAAAGAGACACAATATGACTTCAAAGACATGCTAAACTACCACAAAGAGACACAAGATGACTTCAAAGCAGTTCAGAACTAGCACAAAGAGACACAATATAACTTCAAAGACATGCTAAACTACCACAAAGAGACACAGGATGACGTTAAAGATGTTCAGAACTAGCACAAAGAGACACAATGTAACTTCAAAGACATGCTAAACTACCAAAAGAGACACAGGATGACTTCAAAGCAGTGAAGAACTAGCACAAATGACACAATATAACTTCAAAGACATGCTAAACTACCACAAAGAGACACAGGATGACTTCAAAGATGTTCAGAACTAGCACAAAGAGACACAATATGACTTCAAAGACATGCTAAATTACCAAAAGAGACACACAGGATGACTTCAAAGCAGTGAAGAACTAGCACAAAGAGACACAATATAACTTCAAAGACATGCTAAACTACCAAAAGAGAAACAAGATGACTTCAAAGACATGCTAAACTACCACAAAGACACACAATATGACTTCAAAGCAGTTCAGAACTAGCACAAAGAGACACAGAATATGACTTTAAAAGACATGTTAAACTACCACGAGGAGACACAGGATTACATCAAAGCAGTTCAGAACTAGCACAAAGAGACACAATATAACTTCAAAGACATGCTAAACTGCCACAAAGAGACATAGGATGACTTCAAAGCAGTTAAGAACGAGCACAAATAGACACAATATAAGTTCAAACACATGCTAAACTACCACAAAGAGACACAGGATGATGTCAAGGATGTTCAGAACTAGCACGAAGAGAAACAATATGATTTCAAAGCACTTCAGAAGTAGCACAAAAAGACACAAAATAACTTCAAAGACATGCTAAACTACCACAAAGACTGACAAGATGACATTAAAGCAGTTCAGAACTAACACAAGGACACACAAGATGAATTTAAGGACATGCTAAACTACCACAAATAGACACAAGAAGACTTCAAGGACATGCTAAACTACCACTAAGAGATACAACATGACTTCAAAGACATGCTAAACTACCACAAAGAGACACAGGATGACTTCAAAGCAGTTCAGAACTAACACAAGGACACACAAGATGAATTTAAGGACATGCTAAACTACCACAAAGAGACACAGGATGATGTCAAGGATGTTCAGAACTAGCACGAAGAGAAACAATATGATTTCAAAGCACTTCAGAAGTAGCACAAAAAGACACAAAATGACTTCAACGACATGCTAAACTACCACAAAGACTGACAAGATGACATTAAAGCAGTTCAGAACTAACACAAGGACACACAAGATGAATTTAAGGACATGCTAAACTACCACAAATAGACACAAGAAGACTTCAAGGACATGCTAAACTACCACTAAGAGATACAATATGACTTCAAAGACATGCTAAACTACCACAAAGAGTCACAGGATGACTTCAAAGCAGTTAAGAATTAGCACAAAGAGACACAATATAACTTCAAAGACATGCTAAACTACCACAAAGAGACACAGGATGACTTCAAAGCAGTTAAGAACGAGCACAAATAGACACAATATAAGTTCAAATACATGCTAAACTACCACAAATATACACAATATAAGTTCAAGGACATGCTAAACTACCACAAAGAGACATAGGATGACGTTAAAGATGTTCAGAACTAGCACAAAGAGACACAATGTAACTTCAAAGACATGCTAAATTTCCACAAAGATACACAGGATGACTTCAAAGCAGTGAAGAACGAGCACAAATAGAGACAATATAAGTTCAAAGACATGCTAAACTACCACAAACAGACACAGGATGATGTCAAGGATGTTGTTCAAACGAGCACGAAGAGAAACAATATGACTTCAAAGCACTTCAGAAGTAGCACCAAAAGACACAATATGACTTCAAAGACATGCTAAACTACCACAAAGAGACACAAGAAGACTTCAAGGACATGCTAAACTACCAGTAAGAGGTACAATATGACTTCAAAGACATGCTAAGCTACCACAAAAAGACACAGGATGACGTCAAAGATGTTCAGAACTAGCATGAAGAGACACAATACGACTTTAAAGCACATGCTAAACTACCAAAAAGAGACACAAGGTGACTTCAAAGCAGTTCAGGAGGAGCACAAAGAGGCACAATATGACTTCAAAGACATGCTAAACTACCACAAAGAGACACAGGATGCCTTCAAAGCAGTTAAGAACTAGCACAAAGAGACACAATATAAGTTGAAAGACATGCTAAACTACCACAAAAAGACACAGGATGACGTCAAATATGTTCAGAACTAGCATGAAGAGACACAATACGACTTTAAAGACATGCTAAACTACCACAAAGAGACACAAGATGACTTCAAAGCAGTTCAGGAGTAGCACAAAGAGACAATATAACGTCAAAGACAAGCTAAAGTACCACAAAGAGACACAGGATGAGGTCAAAGCAGTTAAGAACTAGCACAAATAGACACAATTATGAGTTCAAATACATGCTAAACTAGCACAAATAGACACAATATAAGTTCAAGGACATGCTAAACTACCACAAAGAGACATAGGATTACGTTAAAGATGTTCAGAAATGGCACAAAGAGACACAATGTAACTTCAAAGACATGCTGAATTTCCACAAAGATACACAGGATGACTTCAAAGCAGTGAAGAACTAGCACAAATAGACACAATATAACTTCAAAGACGTGGTAAACTACCACAAAGAGACACAGGATGACATCAAAGATGTTCTTAACTAGCACAAAGAGACACAGGATGACATCAAAGATGTTCTTAACTACCACAAAGAGACACATAATAACTTCAACGATATGCTCAACTACCACAAAGAGACACAATATAACTTCAAAGACAAGATAAACTACCACAAAGAGACACAGGATGACGTCAAAGATGTTCAGAACTCGCACATAGAGACACAGTATAACTTTAAAGACATGCTAAACTACCACAAAAAGACACAGGATGACTTCAAAGCAGTTAAGAACTAGCACGACGAGACACAATATAACTTCAAAGACATGCTGAACTACCACAAAGGGACACAAGATGAATTCAAAGCAATTCAGAAGTAGCACAAAGACTCACAAAATGACTTCAAAGCTGTTAATAACTAGCACAGAGACACACAAGATGACTTTAAAGACATGCTAAACTGCCACAAGGAGGCACAAGATGACTTCAAAGCAGTTCAGAAGTAGCACAAAGAGACACAATATGTCATCAAAGACATGCTACACTACCACAAAGAGACACAACAAGACTTCAAAGACATGCTAAACTACCACAAAAAGACACAGGATGACGTCAAAGATGTTCAGAACTAGCATGAAGAGACACAATACGACTTTAAAGACATGCTAAACTACAACAAAGAGACACAAGATGACTTCAAAGCAGTGAAGAAAAAGATTGCAAAGCAAAGAGACACAATGTAACTTCAAAGACATGCTAAATTTCCACAAAGATACACAGGATGACTTCAAAGCAGTGAAGAACTAGCACAAATAGACACAATATAACTTCAAAGACATGCTAAACTACACAAAGAGAAACAAGATAACTTCAAAGACATGCTAAACTACCACAAAGAGACACAGGATGACTTCAAAGCAGTTAAGAACTAGCACAAATCAAATATAAGTTCAAAGACATGCTAAACTACCACAAAGAGACACAGGATGACTTCAAAGCAGTGAAGAACAGCACAAATAGACAATATAAAGAAAAGACATGCTAAACACCAAAAGAGACACATATGAGTTCAAAGACATGCTAAACTAAAGCACACAAGAGAAAGCAGTTCAGAACAGGAATAACTTCAAAGACATGCTAAACTACCACAAAGAGACACAGGATGACTTCAAAGCAGTGAAGAACTAGCACAAAGAGAGACAATATATCTTCAAAGACAAGCTAAACTACCACAAAGAGACACAGGATGACTTCAAAGCAGTTAAGAACGAGCACAAATAGACACAATATAAGTTCAAAGACAAGCTAAACTGCCACAAAGAGACACAGGATGACTTCAAAGCAGTTAAGAACGAGCACAAATAGACACAATATAAGTTCAAAGACATGCTAAACTACCACAAAGAGACACAGGATGATGTCAAGGATGTTCAGAACTAGCACGAAGAGAGAAACAATATGACTTCAAAGCACTTCAGAAGTAGCATAAAGACACACAAGATGACTTTCAAGACATGCTAAACTACCACAAAGACACACAAGATGAATTCAAAGCAGTTCAGAAGTAGCACAAAGAGACACAATATAAGTTCAAAGACATGCTAAACTACCACAAAAAGACACAGGATGACGTCAAAGATGTTCAGAACTAGCATGAAGAGACACAACACGACTTTAAAGACATGCTAAACTACCACAAAGAGACACAAGATGACTTCAAAGCACTTCAGAAGTAGCACAAAGAGGCACAATATGACTTCAAAGACATGCTAAACTACCACAAAGAGACACAGGATGACTTCAAAGCAGTTAAGAACTAGCACAAATAGACACAATATAAGTTCGATGACATGCTAAACTACCACAAAGAGACATACGATGACGTTAAAGATGTTCAGAACTAGCACAAAGAGACACAATGTAACTTCAAAGACATGCTAAATTTCCACAAAGATACACAGGATGACTTCGAAGCAGTGAAGAACTAGCACAAATAGACACAATATAAGTTCAAGGCATGCTAAACTACCACAAAGAGACACAGGATGACTTCAAAGCAGTTAAGAACTAGCACAAATAGACACAATATAAGTTCAAAGACATGCTAAATTTCCACAAAGAGACACAATATAACTTCAAAGACATGCTAAAATGCCACAAAGAGACACAGGATGACTTCAAAGCAGTTAAAAAAAACGAGCACAAATAGACACAATATAAGTTCAAAGACATGCTAAACTACCACAAAGAGACACAGGATGATGTCAAGGATGTTCAGAACTAGCACGAAGAGAAACAAGATGACTTCAAAGCACTTCAGAAGTAGCATAAAGACACACAAGATGACTTTCAAGACATGCTAAACTACCACAAAGAGACACAGGATGACTTCAAAGCAGTTAAGAACAAGCACATACAGACACAATATAAGTTCAAATACATGCTAAACTAGCACAAATAGACACAATATAAGTTCAAAGACATGCTAAACTGCCACAAAGAGACACAAGAAGACTTCAAGGACATGCTAAACTACCACAAAGAGACAATATAACTTCAAAGACAAGCTAAAGTACCACAAAGAGACACAGGATGATGTCAAAGATGTTCAGAAGTAGCAAAAAGAGACACAAGATGATTTCAAAGACATGCTAAACTACCACAAGGACTCACAAGATGACATCAAAGCACTTCAGAACTAGCAAAAAGACACACAATATAACTTCAAAGACATGCTAAACTACCACAAAGAGACACAGGATGACTTCAAAGCAGTTAAGAACGAGCACAAATAGACACAATATAAGTTCAAAGACAAGCTAAACTGCCACAAAGAGACACAGGATGACTTCAAAGCAGTTAAGAACGAGCACAAATAGACACAATATAAGTTCAAAGACATGCTTAACTACCACAAAGAGACACAGGATGATGTCAAGGATGTTCAGAACTAGCACGAAGAGAAACAATATGACTTCAAAGCACTTCAGAAGTAGCATAAAGACACACAAGATGACTTTCAAGACATGCTAAACTACCACAAAGACACACAAGATGAATTCAAAGCAGTTCAGAAGTAGCAAAAAGAGACACAATATAAGTTCAAAGACATGCTAAACTACCACAAAAAGACACAGGATGACGTCAAAGATGTTCAGAACTAGCATGAAGAGACACAACACGACTTTAAAGACATGCTAAACTACCACAAAGAGACACAAGATGACTTCAAAGCACTTCAGAAGTAGCACAAAGAGGCACAATATGACTTCAAAGACATGCTAAACTACCACAAAGAGACACAGGATGACTTCAAAGCAGTTAAGAACTAGCACAAATAGACACAATATAAGTTCGATGACATGCTAAACTACCACAAACAGACATACGATGACGTTAAAGATGTTCAGAACTAGCACAAAGAGACACAATGTAACTTCAAAGACATGCTAAATTTCCACAAAGATACACAGGATGACTTCAAAGCAGTGAAGAACTAGCACAAATAGACACAATATAACTTCAAAGATATGCTAAACTACCACAAAGAGACACAGGATGACATCAAAGATGTTCTTAACTAGCACAAAGAGACACATAAGAACTTCAACGATATGCTCAACTACCACAAAGAGACACAATATAACTTCAAAGACAAGATAAACTACCACAAAGAGACACGGGATGACGTCAAAGATGTTCAGAACTCGCACATAGAGACACAGTATAACTTTAAGACATGCTAAACTACCACAAAGAGACACAGGATGACTTCAAAGCAGTTAAGAACTAGCACAAAGAGACACAATATAACTTCAAAGACATGTTAAACTACCACAGAGAGACACAGGATGACTTCAAAGCAGTGAAGAACAAGCACAAAGAGACAATATAACTTCAAAGACAAGCTAAAGTACCACAAAGAGACACAGGATGATGTCAAAGCAGTTCAGAACTAGCAAAAAGACACACAATAATATAACTTCAAAGACATGCTAAACTACCACAAAGAGACACAGGATGACTTCAAAGCAGTTAAGAACTAGCACAAATAGACACAATATAAGTTCAAAGACATGCTAAATTTCCACAAAGAGACACAATATAACTTCAAAGACATGCTAAAATGCCACAAAGAGACACAGGATGACTTCAAAGCAGTTAAAAACGAGCACAAATAGACACAATATAAGTTCAAAGACATGCTAAACTACCACAAAGAGACACAGGATGATGTCAAGGATGTTCAGAACTAGCACGAAGAGAAACAAGATGACTTCAAAGCACTTCAGAAGTAGCATAAAGACACACAAGATGACTTTCAAGACATGCTAAACTACCACAAAGAGACACAGGATGACTTCAAAGCAGTTAAGAACAAGCACATATAGACACAATATAAGTTCAAATACATGCTAAACTAGCACAAATAGACACAATATAAGTTCAAAGACATGCTAAACTGCCACAAAGAGACACAAGAAGACTTCAAGGACATGCTAAACTACCACAAAGAGACAATATAACTTCAAAGACAAGCTAAAAGTACCACAAAGAGACACAGGATGATGTCAAAGATGTTCAGAAGTAGCAAAAAAAAGAGACACAAGATGATTTCAAAGACATGCTAAACTACCACAAGGACTCACAAGATGACATCAAAGCACTTCAGAACTAGCAAAAAGACACACAATATAACTTCAAAGACATGCTAAACTACCACAAAGAGACACAGGATGACTTCAAAGAGGTTAAGAACAAGCACATATAGACACAATATAAGTTCAAATACATGCTAAACTAGCACAAATAGACACAATATAAGTTCAAAGACATGCTAAACTACCACAAAGAGAAACAAGATGACTTCAAAGACATGCTAAACTGCCACAAAGAGACACAGGATGACTTCAAAGCAGTTAAGAACGAGCACAAATAGACACAATATAAGTTCAAAGACATGCTAAACTACCACAAAGAGACACAGGATGATGTCAAGGATGTTCAGAACTAGCACGAAGAGAAACAATATGACTTCAAAGCACTTCAGAAGTAGCACAAAAAGACACAATATGACTTCAAAGACATGCTAAACTACCACAAAGAGACACAATATGACTTCAAAGCATTTCAAGAAGTAGCACAAAGACACAAGATGATTTTAAAGACATGCTAAACTACCACTAAGAGACACAATATAACTTCAAAGAAATGCTAAACTACCACAAAGTGAAACAACATGACTCAAAGACATGCTAAACTACCAGGAAGAGACACAGGATGACTTCCAAGCAGTTAAGAACGAGCACACAGAGAGACACAATATGACTTCAAAGACATGCTAAACTACCACAAAGAGACACACAAGATGACTTCAAAGACATGCTAAACTACCACAAAGAGACACAGGATGACTAAAAAGCATTTCAGAAGTAGCACAAAGAGACACAATATGATTTTAAAGACGTGCTAAACTACCACTAAGAGACACAATATGACTTCAAAGACAGACAACTAAACTAAACACAATATGACACAAAGAGACACAATATGACTTCAAAGACATGACTAAAGAATGCTAAACTACCACAAAGAGAAACAACATGACTTCAAAGACATGCTAAACTACCACAAAGAGACACAGGATGACTTCAAAGCAGTTAAGAACTAGCACGAAGAGACACAATATGACTTCAAAGACATGCTAAACTACCACAAAGAGACACCGGATGACGTCAAAGATGTACAGAACTAGCACAAAGAGACACAATATAACTTTAAAGAAATGCAAAACTCCCACAAAAACACACAATATGACTTCAAAGCAGTTAAGAACTACCACAAGGAGACACAATATGAATTTAAGGACATGCTAAACTACCACAAAGAGACACAAGAAGACTTCAAGGACATGCTAAACTACCACAAAGAGACACAGGATGACTTCAAAGCAGTTAAGAACTAGCACAAAGAGACACAATATAAGTTCAAAGACATGCTAAACTACCACAAGGAGGCACAAGATATCTTTAAAGCAGTTCAGAAGTAGCCCGAAGACACACAAGATTACTTTAAATACATGCTAAACTACCACAAGGAGACACAATATGACTTCAAAGCATTTCAGAAGTAGTAAAAAGACACACAAGATGACTTTAAAGACATGCTAAACTACAACAAAGAGACACAGGATAACGTCAAAGATGTTCAGAACTTTCACAAAGAGACACAATATAACTTCAAAGACATGCTTAACTACCACAAAGAGACACGATATGACTTCAAAGCATTTCAGAAGTAGCACAAAGACACACAAGATGACTTTAAAGACAAGCTAAAGTACCACAAGGAGACACAGGATGACATCAAAGCAGTTCAGAACTAGCACAAAGAGACGCAATATAACTTCAAAGATATGCTAAACTGCCACAAATAGACACAGGATGACTTTAAAGACATGCTAAACTACAACAAAGAGACACAGGATGACTTCAAAGCAGTTCAGAAGTAGCACAAAGAGGCACAATATGACTTCAAAGACATGCTAAACTACCACAAAGAGACACAGTATGACTTCAAAGCAGTGAAGAACAAACACAAAGAGACAATATAACTTCAACGACAAGCTAGACTACCACAAAGAGACACAGGATGATGTCAAAGATGTTCAGAACTAGCACAAAGAGACACAAGGTAACTTCAAAGACATGCTAAATTTCCACAAAGAGACACA
>JAFBJZ010000540.1:0-10780 GCA_016785225.1 Psettodes erumei | reverse complement strand
CCCGAGAAAAGCACTAAATGCACAGTACTGTGTTTTGGGGGAGATGGCGGCATGGAATCATGAAATAACACTTTAGTATCATTCTTTGTCAGTTGGTAATGGATATAAAGAAAAAAAATTCCATGGCTCACCCCTTCTGCACAAGAGCAAACAGGCCAGTCAGCGTCAGCTTTTCTCGCCGAGAAAAGCACTTAAATGGATGGTACTGTGTTTTGATAGACATCGGTGCCTGGAATCATGAAATAACACTTTTGCGTCATTGTTGGTCAGTTGACAATGAATATGGAGCAAAAAGTTCATGGATCCACGCTTCTGCACAAGAGCAAACAGGCATATGACCAAAACCTGCTTTTCTCGCTGAGAAAAGCACTTAATGAACGTTAATGTGTTTTGGGGGACATGGGTGCCTGGAATCATGAAATAACACTTTCATATCATTCTTGGTCAGTTGACAATGCATATGGAGCAAAAAGATCATGGATCCACGCTTCTGGACAAGAGCAAACAGGCATATGACCAAAAGCTGCTTTTCTCGCCGAGAAAAGCACTAAATGCACGGTACTGTGTTTTGGGGGACATGGGTGCCTGGAATCATAAAAATAACACTTTTATATCATTGTTGGTCAGTTGATAATGGATATAAAGCAAAAATTCCATCGGTCACCCCTTCTGCACAAGTTCAAACACGCCGGTGAGTGTCAGCTTTTCTGGCCGAGAAAAGCACTTATGTGTTTTCATATCTCGCTGAGAAAAGCACCTAATGCACGGTACTGTGTTTTGATAGACATCGGTGCCTGGAATCATAAAATAACACTTTAATATCATTCTTGGTCAGTTGACAATGCATATGGAGCAAAAAGTTGATGGGTCCCGCTTCTGCGCAAGAGCAAACAGGCATATGACCAAAACCTGCTTTTCTCCCGAGAAAAAGCACTAAATGCACAGTACTGTGTTTTGGGGAGATGGCGGCATGGAATCATGAAATAACACTTTAGTATCATTCTTTGTCAGTTGGTAATGGATATAAAGAAAAAAAATTCCATGGCTCACCCCTTCTGCACAAGAGCAAACAGGCCAGTCAGCGTCAGCTTTTCTCGCCGAGAAAAGCACTAAATGGACGGTACTGTGTTTTGATAGACATCGGTGCCTGGAATCATAAAATAACACTTTAATATCATTCTTGGTCAGTTGACAATGCATATGGAGCAAAAAGTTCATGGGTCCCCGCTTCTGGACAAGAGCAAACAGGCCAGTGACTGTGAGATTTTCTCGCCGAGAAAAGCACCTAATGCACGGTACTGTGTTTTGATAGACATCGGTGCCTGGAATCATAAAATAACACTTTAATATCATTCCTGGACAGTTGACAATGCATATGGAGCAAAAAGTTCATAGGTCCCCACTTCTGCACAAGAGCAAACAGGCATATGACCAAAACCTGCTTTTCACGCTGAAAAAAGCACTTAATGAACGGTACTGTGTTTTGAGGGACATGGGTGCCTGGAATCATGAAATAACACTTTAATATCATTCTTGGTCAGTTGACAATGCATATGGAGCGAAAAGTTCATGGGTCCCCGCTTCTGGACAAGAGCAAACAGGCCAGTGACTGTGAGATTTTCTCGTCGAGAAAAGCACTTAATGGACGGTCATGTGTTTTCATATCTCGCCGAGAAATGCACCTAATGCACAGTACTGTGTTTTGATAGACATCTGTGCCTGGAATCATGAAATAACACTTTTATATCATTCTTGGTCAGTTGACAATATATATGGAGCAAAAAGTTCATGGGTCCCAGCTTCTGCACAAGAGCAAACAGGCATATGACCAAAACCTGCTTTTCACGCTGAAAAAAGCACTTAATGAACGGTACTGTGTTTTGAGGGACATGGGTGCCTGGAATCATGAAATAACACTTTTATATCATTGTTGGTCAGTTGACAATGCATATGGAGCAAAAGGTTCATGGATCCACGCTTCTGCACAAGAGCAAACAGGCATACGACCAAAACCTGCTTTTCTCGCCGAGAAAAGCACTTAATGAACGGTACCCTGTTTTGGGGGACATGGGTGCCTGGAATCATGAAATACCACTTTTATATCATTGTTGGTCAGTTGATAATGGATATAAAGCAAAAATTCAATCGGTCACCCCTTCTGCACAAGTTCAAACACGCCGGTGAGTGTCAGCTTTTCTCGCCGAGAAAAGCACTTATGTGTTTTCATATCTCGCTGAGAAAAGCACCTAATGCACGGTACTGTGTTTTGATAGACATCGGTGCCTGGAATCATAAAATAACACTTTAATATCATTCTTGTTCAGTTGACAATGCATATGGAGCAAAAAGTTGATGGGTCCCCGCTTCTGCGCAAGAGCAAACAGGCATATGACCAAAACCTGCTTTTCTCCCCGAGAAAAAGCACTAAATGCACAGGACTGTGTTTTGGGGAGATGGGTGCATGGAATCATGAAATAACACTTTAGTATCATTCTTTGTCAGTTGACAATGGATATAAAGAAAAAAAATTCCATGGGTCACCCCTTCTGCACAAGAGCAAACAGGCCAGTGAGTGTCAGCTTTTCTCGCCGAGAAAAAGCACTAAATGAACGGTACTGTGTTTTTTGATAGACATCGGTGCCTGGAATCATAAAATAACACTTTAATATCATTCTTGGTCAGTTGACAATGCATATGGAGCAAAAAAGTTCATGGGTCCCCGCTTCTGGACAAGAGCAAACAGGCCAGTGACTGTGAGATTTTCTCGCCGAGAAAAAGCACTTAATGGACGGTCATGTGTTTTGGAATCATATATCTCGCCGAGAAAAGCACCTAATGCACAGTACTGTGTTTTGATAGACATCTGTGCCTGGAATCATAAAATAACACTTTTATATCATTCTTGGTCAGTTGACAATATATATGGAGCAAAAAGTTCATGGGTCCCAGCTTCTGCACAAGAGCAAACAGGCATATGACCAAACCTGCTTTTCTCGCCGAGAAAAAGCACTGAATGAACGGTACTGTGTTTTGGGGGACATGGTTGCCTGGAATCATAAAAATAACACTTTTATATCATTGTTGGTCAGTTGATAATGGATATAAAGCAAAAAAATTCCATGGGTCACCCCTTCTGCACAAGTTCAAACAGGCCAGTGAGGAGTGTGAGCTTTTCTCGCCGAGAAAAGCACTTAATGGACGGAACTGTGTTTTGATAGACATCGGTGCCTGGAATCCTAAAATAACACTTTCATATCATTCTTGGTCAGTTGACAATGCATATATGAGCAAAAAGTTCATGGGACCCCGCTTCTGCACAAGAGCAAACAGGCATATGACTAAAACCTGCTTTTCTCGAGAAAAGCACTAAATGCACGGTACTGTGTTTTGGGGAGATGGTTGCCTGGAATCATGAAATAACACTTTAATATCATTTGTGGTCAGTTGACAATGCATATGGAAGCAAAAAAGTTCATGGGTCCCCCCTTCTGCACAAGAGCAAACAGGCCAGTGACTGTCAGCTTTTCTCGCTGAGAAAAGCACTTAATGGACAGTACTGTGTTTTGATAGACATCGGTGCCTGGAATCATAAAATAACACTTTCATATCATTCTTGGTCAGTTGACAATATATATGGAGCGAAAAGTTCATGGGTCCCCGCTTCTGCACAAGAGCAAACAGGCATATGACCAAAACCTGCTTTTCTCGCAGAGAAAAGCACTTAAATGCACGGTACTGTGTTTTGGGGGCCATGGGTGCCTGGAATCATAAAATAACACTTTTATATCATTGTTGGTCAGTTGATAATGGATATAAAGCAAAAATTCCATGGGTCACCCCTTCTGCACAAGTTCAAACAGGCCGGTGAGTGTGAGCTTTTCTCGCCGAGAAAAGCACCTAATGCATGGTACTGTGTTTTGATAGACATCGGTGCCTGGAATCATAAAATAACACTTTAATATCATTCTTGGTCAGTTGACAATGCATATGGAGCAAAAAGTTCATGGGTCCCCGCTTCTGCACAAGAGCAAACAGGCCAGTGACTGTCTGCTTTTCTTGCCGAGAAAGCACTTAATGGAAGGTACTGTGTTTTGATAAACATCGGTGCCTGGAATCATAAAATAACACTTTAATATCATTCTTGGTCAGTTGACAATGCATATGAAGCAAAAAAGTTCATGGGTCCCCGCTTCTGCACATGAGCAAACAGGCCAGTGACAGTGAGATTTTCTCGCAAAAAAGCACTGGATGGTCATGTGTCTTTTATCTCGCCGAGAAAAAGCAACTAATGCACGGTACTGTGTTTTGATAGACATCAGTGCCTGGAATCATAAAATAACACTTTAATATCATTCTTGGTCAGTTGACAATGGATATAAAGCAAAAAATTCCATGGGTCACCCCTTCTGCACAAGAGCAAACAGGCATATGACCAAACCTACTTTTCTCAGCGAGAAGAAAAGCACTTAATGAACGGTACTGTGTTTGATAGACATCGGTGCCTGGAATCATAAAATAACACTTTAGTATCATTCTTGGTCAGTTGACAATGGATATAAAGAAAAAAATTCCATGGGTCACCCCTTCTGCACAAGAGCAAACAGGCATATGACCAAAACCTGCTTTTCTCGCAGAGAAAAGCACTAAATGCACGGTACTGTGTTTTGATACACATCGGTGCCTGGAATCATAAAATAACACTTTATTTATCATTGTTGGTCAGTTGATAATGGATATAAAGCAAAAATTCCATGGGTCACCCCTTCTGCACAAGTTCAAACAGGCCGGTGAGTGTCAGCTTTTCTCGCCGAGAAAAGCACTAAATGCACGGTACGGTGTTTTTGGGGACATGGGTGCCTGGAATCATAAAATAACACTTTCATATCATTCTTGGTCAGTTGACAATATATATGGAGTGAAAAGTTCATGGGTCCCCACTTCTGCACAAGAGCAAACAGGCATATGACCAAAACCTGCTTTTCTCACCGAGAAAAGCACTAAATGCACGGTACTGTGTTTTGGGGGAGATGGTTGCATGGAATCATGAAATAACACTTTAGTATCATTCTTTGTCAGTTGGTAATGGATATAAAGAAAAAAATTCCATGGGTCACCCCTTCTGCACAAGAGCAAACAGGCCAGTGAGTGTGATCTTTTCTCGCCGAGAAAAGCACTTAATGGACGGTCATGTGTTTTTATATCTCGCCGAGAAAAGCACCTAATGCACGGCACTGTGTTTTGATAGACATCGGTGCCTGGGATCATAAAATAACACTTTCATATCATTCTTGGTCAGTTGACAATATATATGAAGCGAAAAGTTCATGGGTCCCCGCTTCTGCACAAGAGCAAACAGGCATATAACCAAAACGTGCTTTTCTCGCAGAGAAAAACATGAAATGCATGGTACTGTGTTTTGGGGGACATGGGTTCCTGGAATCATAAAAATAACACTTTTATATCATTGTTGGTCAGTTGACAATGCATATGGAGCAAAAAGTTCATGGGTCCACGCTTCTGCACAAGAGCAAAACAGGCATATGACTGAAAACCTGCTTTTCTCGCCGAGAAAAGCACTTAATGAACGGTACTGTGTTTTGGGGACATGGGTGCCTGGAATCATGAAATAACACTTTATATATCATTGTTGGTCAGTTGACAATGCATATGGAGCAAAAAGTTCATGGATCCACGCTTCTGCACAAGAGCAAACAGGCATGTTACCAAAAGCTGCTTTTCTCGCCGAGAAAAGCACTAAATGCACGGTACTGTGTTTTGGGGAGATGGTTGCATGGAATCATAAAATAACACTTTAGTATCATTCTTTGTCAGTTGATAATGGATATAAAGAAAAAAAAATTCCATGGGTCACCCCTTCTGCACAAGAGCAAACAGGGCAGTGAGAGCGAGCTTTTCTTGCCGTACCTCGCCGAAAAAGCACTTAATGTACGGTACTGTGTTTTGATAGACATCTGTGCCTGGAATCATGAAATAACACTTTCATATCATTCTTGGTCATTTGACAATATATATGAAGCGAAAAGTTCATGGGTCCCCCCTTCTGCACAAGAGCAAACAGGCATATGACCAAAACATGTTTTTTCTCGCCGAGAAAAGCACTAAATGCACGGTACTGTGTTTTGGGGGACATGGGTGCCTGGAATCATAAAATAACACTTTTATATCATTGTTGGTCAGTTGATAATGGATATGAAGCAAAAAAATTCCATGGGTCAACCCTTCTGCACAAGAGCAAACAGGCCAGTGAGCGTGAGCTTTTTCTCGCCGAGAAAAAGCACTTAATGGACGGTACTGTGTTTTGATAGACATCGGTGCCTGGAATCATAAAATAACACTTTAATATCATTCTTGGTCAGTTGACAATGCATATGGAGCAAAAAGTTCATGGGTCCCCACTTCTGCACAAGAGCAAACAGGCATATGACCAAAACCTGCTTTTCTCGCAGAGAAAAGCACGAAATGCACAGTACTGTGTTTTGGGGGACATGGGTGCCTGGAATCATAAAAATAACACTTTTATATCAATTGTTGGTCACTTGATAATGGATATAAAGCAAAAATTCCATGGGTAACGCATTCTGCACAAGTTCAAACAGGCCGGTGAGTGTCAGCTTTTCTCGCCGAGGAAAGCACTTAATGGACGGTACTGTGTTTTGATAGACATCGGTGCCTGGAATCATAAAATAACACTTTAATATCATTCATGGTCAATTGACAATGCATATGGAGCAAAAAGTTCATGGGTCCCCACTTCTGCACAAGAGCAAACAGGCATATGACCAAAACCTGCTTTTCTCGCAGAGAAAAGCACGAAATGCACAGTACTGTGTTTTGGGGGAGATGGTTGCATGGAATCATGAAATAACACGTTAGTATCATTCTTTGTCAGTTGGTAATGTATGTAAAGAAAAAAATTCCATGGGTCACCCCTTCTGCACAAGAGCAAACAGGGCAGTGAGTGTTAGCTTTTCTCACCGACAAAAGCACTTAATGGACGGTACTGTGTTTTTATATCTCGCCGAGAAAAGCACTTAATGGACGGTACTGTGTTTTGATAGACATCGGTGCTTGGAATCATAAAATAACACTTTAATATCATTCTTCATCAGTTGACAATGCATATGGAGCGAAAAGTTCATGGATCCACGCTTCTGCACAAGAGCAAACAGGCATATGACCAAAAGCTGCTTTTCTTGCCGAGAAAAGAACTAAATGCACGGTACTGTGTTTTGGGGGGACATGGGTGCATGGAATCATGAAATAACACTTTAGTATCATTCTTTGTCAGTTGATACTGGATATTACCCAAAAAAGTCCATGGGTGACCCCATCTGTACAAGTTCAAACAGGCCGGTGAGTGTGAGCTTTTCTCACCGAGAAAAGCACTTAATGGACGGTCATGTGTTTTTATATCTCACCGAGAAAAGCACTTAATGCACGGTACTGTTTTTTGGGGGACATGGGCGCCTGGAATCATGAAATAACACTTTTATCTCATTGTTGGTCAGTTTACAATGCATATGGAGCAAAAAGTGCATGGATCCACGCTTCTGCATAAGAGCAAACAGGCATATGACCAAAAGCCGCTTTTCTCGCCGAGAAAAGCACTAAATGCACGGTACTGTGTTTTGATAGACATCGGTGCCTGGAATCATAAAATAACACTTTATTTATCATTGTTGGTCAGTTGATAATGGATATAAAGCAAAAATTCCATGGGTCACCCCTTATGCACAAGTTCAAACAGGCCGGTGAGTGTGAGCTTTTCTCGCCGAGAAAAGCACTTAATGGACGGTACTGTGTTTTGATAGACATCGGTGCCTGGAATCATAAAATAACACTTTCATATCATTCTTGGTCAGTTGACAACATATATGGAGCGAAAAGTTCGTGGGTCCCCGCTTCTGCACAAGAGCAAACAGGCGTATGACCAAAACCTGCTTTTCTTGACGAGAAAAGCACTTAATGAACGGTACTGTGTTTTGGGGGACATGGGTGCCTGGAATCATGAAATAACACTTTTATATCATTGTTGGTCAGATGACATTGCATATGGAGCAAAAACTTCATGGATCCACGCTTCTGCACAAGAGCAAACAGGCATATGACCAAAATCTGCTTTTCTCGCTGAGAAAAGCACTTAATGAACGGTGATGTGTTTTTATATCTCGCCGAGAAAAGCACTTAATGCACGGTACTGTGTTTTGGGGGACATGGGTGCCTGGAATCATGAAATAACACTTTTATATCATTGCTGGTCAGTTGACAATATATATGGAGCAAAAAGTTGATGGGTTCCCGCTTCTGCAAAAGAACACACAGGCCAGTGACTGTGAGATTTTCTCGCCGAGAAAAGCACTTAATGCACGGTACTGTGTTTTGGGGGACATGGGTGCCTGGAATCATGAAATAACACTTTTATATCATTGTTGGTCAGTTGACAATGCATATGGAGGAAAAAGTTCATGGATCCACGCTTCTGCACAAGAGCAAACAGGCATGTGACCAAAAGCTGCTTTTCTCACCGAGAAAAGCACCTAATGAACGGTACTGTGTTTTGGGGGACATGGTTGCCTGGAATCATGAAATAACACTTTTATATCATTGTTGGTCAACTGGCAATGCATACGGAGCAAAAAGATCATGGATCCACGCTTCCGCACAAGAGCAAACAGGCATATGACAAAAACCTGCTTTTTTCGCCAAGAAAAGCACTAAATGCACGGTACTGTGTTTTGGGGGACATGGGTGCCTGGAATCATAAAAATAACACTTTTATATCATTGTTGGTCAGTTGATTCTGGATATAAAGCAAAAATTCCATGGGTCACCCCTTCTGCACAAGTTCAAACAGGCCGGTGAGTGTGAGATTTTCTCGCTGAGAAAAGCACTTAATGGACGGTCATGTGTTTTTATATCTCGCCGAGAAAAGCACTTAATGCACGGTACTGTTTTTTGGGGGACATGGGTGCCTGGAATCATAAAATAACACTTTAATATCATTCTTGGTCAGTTGACAGTGCATATGGAGCAAAAAGTTCATGGGTCCCCGCTTCTGCAAAAGAGCAAACAGGCATATGACCAAAACCTGCTTTTCTCGCCGAGAAAAGCACTTCATGCACGGTACTGTGTTTTGGGGGAGATGGTTGCATGGAATCATGAAATAACACTTTAGTATCATTCTTTGTCAGTTGGTAATGGATATAAAGAAAAAAAATTCCATGGTCACCCCTTCTGCACAACAGCAAACAGGCCAGTCAGCGTCAGCTGCTTTTCTCGCCGCGAAAAGCACTAAATGGACGGTACTGTGTTTTGATAGACATCGGTGCCTGGAATCATAAAATAACACTTTTATATCATTGTTGGTCAGTTGATAATGGATATAAAGCAAAAATTCCATGGGTCACCCCTTCTGCACAAGTTCAAACAGGCCGGTGAGTGTGAGCTTTTCTCGCTGAGAAAAGCACTTAATGGACGGTACTGTGTTTTGATAGACATCAGTGCCTGGAATCATAAAATAACACTTTCATATCATTCTTGGTCAGTTGACAATATATATGGAGCGAAAAGTTCATGGGTCCCCGCTTCTGCACAAGAGCAAACAGGCATATGATCAAAACCTGCTTTTCTCCCCGAGAAAATCACTAAATGAACGGTACTGTGTTTTGATAGACATCGGTGCCTGTAATCATGAAATAACACTTTAGTATCATTCTTTGTCAGTTGGTAATGGATATAAAGAAAAAAAAATCCATGGGTCACCCCTTCTGCACAAGAGCAAACAGGCTAGTGAGTGTGAGCTTTTCTCACGAGAAAAGCACTTAATGGACGGTACTGTGTTTTGGGGGACATGGGTGCCTGGAATCATGAAATAACACTTTAATATCATTCTTGGTCAGTTGACAATGCATATGGAGCAAAAAAACATGGGTCCCCGCTTCTGGACAAGAGCAAACAGGCTAGTGATCAGAGATTTTCTCGCCGAGAAAAGCACTTAATGGACGGCCATGTGTTTTTATATCTCGCCGAGAAAAGCACCTAATGCACGGTACTGTGTTTTGATAGACATCGGTGCCTGGAATCATAAAATAACACTTTCATATCATTCTTGGTCAGTTGACAATGCATATGGAGCAAAAAGTTCATGGGTCCCCGCTTCTGCACAAGAGCAAACAGGCATATGACCAAAACCTGCTTTTCTCGCCGAAAAAAGCACTTAATGAACGGTACTGTATTTTGGGGGACATGGGTGCCTGGAATCATGAAATAACACTTTTATATCATTGTTGGTCAGTTGACAATGCATTTGGAGCAAAAAGTTCATGGATCCATGCTTCTGCACAAGAGCAAACAGGCATATGACCAAAACGTGCTTTTCTCGGAGAGAAAATCATGAAATGCACGGTACTGTGTTTTGGGGGGCATGGGTGCCTGGAATCATAAAAATAACACTTTTATATCATTGTTGGTCAGTTGATAATGGATATAAAGCAAAAATTCCATGGGTCACCCCTTCTGCACAAGTTCAAACAGGCCGGTGAGTGTGAGCTTTTCTCGCTGAGAAAAGCACTTAATGGACGGTACTGTGTTTTGATAGACATCGGTGCCTGGAATCATAAAATAACACTTTCATATCATTCTTGGTCAGTTGACAATATATATGGAGCAAAAAGTTCATGGATCCACGCTTCTGCACAAGAGCAAACAGGCATATGACTAAAAGCCTGCTTTTCTCGCCGAGAAAAGCACTAAATGCACG
>JAFBJZ010000537.1:0-10953 GCA_016785225.1 Psettodes erumei | reverse complement strand
AACTACTGCATCAGACACTACAACTACTGCACCAAGTACAACAACAACAGCAGAATCTACAACTACTGTGCCAACCACAACCACTGTACCGACCACAACAAACACTGGACCAACTACAACGATAGCTGCAACTACAACTACTACAGCCACCACCACCACTGCACCAACAACTACTGCACAAAAAACAAAAACATCAGAAACTACAATGACTGTACCGACCACAACCACTGCACCACCAACTACAACTGCTGCACCATCTACAACAACAACAACAACAGCAAAAACTACATCTACATTACCAACCACAACCACTACAGCAACCACAGCAACAACTGCAGCCTCCACAACCACTGTATCTGCAACAACGGCAACAGCTGCAAGTACAACTACTGCACCACCAACCACAACAACTTCAGCCACAACAATGCTGCAACCACAACTACAACAACGATGGAACAACACACTACAACCAGCAAAACAGCAACAACAACAACAGCACCACTGTACAACAACAACCACACACCACCAGCAACTACTGCACCAACTACAACAACAGCAGAAACTACAACTACTGCACCACCAACAACAACACCAACAACAACCACCACTACAACCACAACACCACTACAACTGCAGCCACACAACTTCACACAACAACAACAACAACAACAACAGCAACTACTGTACCACCAACCACAACAACAACCACCACTGCTACCACAACTACTGCACAACACAACAACTGCACAACTTACAACTGCTGCACAATGACTACAACAACAATGCAAGAAACTGCAACAACATCACAACTGCACACAACAACTGCACTGCATCAGCAACTACAACTACTGCACCACCAAGCACAACAACAACAGCAGAATCTACAACTACTGTGCCAACCACACAACCTGTACCGACCACAACAAACACTGGACCAACTACAACAATAGCTGCAACAACAACTACTACAGCCACCACCACCACTGCACCACAACTACTGCACAAACTACAACAACAACAACAGAAACTAAATGACTGTACTGACCACAACCACTGCACCACCAACTCCACTGCTGCACCACTGCTACAACAACAACACCAACCAACTACAACCAACCACAACCACTGCAGCCACCACAGCCACACAACAACACAGCCACCACACCACCACCACCAGCAACCACAACAACAACAACAAACAACAGCTGCAACTACAACTACTGCACCACCAACCACAACAACTTCAGCCACTACAATGACTTCACCAACTACAACAACGATGGAGGAAACTACAACCACTGAACCAGCAACTACAACTACTGCACCACCAACCACAACACCTTCAGCCACCACAAGCACTGCACCAACTACAACAACAGCAGAAACTACAACTACTGTACCACCAACCACAACAACAATTTTCGCCACCACAACCACTGTTTCAGCCACTAAAATGACTTCACTGACTACAACAACAATGGAAGAAACTACAGCAACTTCGGCCACAACAACCACTGAATCAGCAACTACAATAATTGCACCAAAAACCACAACAACTGTACCCACCACAACTACTGCAAAAGACACTACAACTACTGAACCAAGTACAACAACAACAACAGAATCTACAACTACTGTGCCAACCACAACCACTGTACCGATGACAACAAACACTGGACCAACTACTACTGGACAAACAACAAAAACATCAGAAACTACAATGATTGTACCGACCACAACCACTGCACCACCAGCTACAACTGCTGCACCATCTACAACAACAACAGCAAAAACTACATCTACAGTACCAACCACAACCACTGTAGCGACCACAACAACTGCAGCCTCTACCACCACTGTATCGGCAACAACGGCAATAGCTGCAACTACAACTACTGAACCACCAACCACAAGTACTGCATCAACTACAACAATAGCTGCAACCACAACTACTGCAAACACCACCACAACTACACCAGCAACTACTGCACAAACTACAACAACAGCAGAAACAATGACTGTACTGACCACAACCACTGCACCACCAACTCCAACCACTGTACCACCAACCACAACAACAATTGCAGCCACCACCACCACTACACCAGCAACTACGGCACCAACTACAATAACAGCTGCAACTACAACTACTGCACCACCAACAACAACAACTTCAGCCACCACAAGTACTGCACCATCTACAACTACTGTACCACCAACCACAACAACAATTGCAGCCACAACCACCACTACACCAGCAACAACGGCACCAACTACAACAACAGCTGCAACAACCACTGCAACACCACACACAACAACAAACTCTGCACCAACACAACAACAACACACTAACCATAACAACACCACTGAACCAGCAGCCACCACCACAACTACTGCACCACCAACCACACAACAACTACAGCAACAGCAAGCACTTTACAACAACTGTACTACACCAACCACAACCACATTTGCATCCACTACAACACACAACCAACAACACCACAACACCAACTACAACAGCAACTGCTGCTACAAACAACAACAACAACAAACAACAACAACAACTTCAGCCACCACAAGTACTGCACCAACTACAACTACTGTACCACCAACCACAACAACAATTGCAGCCACCACCACCACTACACCAGCAACCACGGCACCAACTACAACAACAGCTGCAACTACAACTACTGCACCACCAACCACAACAACTTCAGCCACTACAATGACTTCACCAACTACAACAACAATGGAGGAAACTACAACCACTGAACCAGCAACTACAACTGCAACTACTGCACCACCAACCACAACAACTTCAGCCACCACAAGCACTGCACCAACTACAACAACAGCAGAAACTACAACTACTGCACCATCTACAACAACAACAGCAAAACTACAACTACTTCACCAACTACAACCACTGCAACAACAACAACAACTGTAGCCACCACAACCAATGTGTCTACAACTACAATAACAGCTGCTACTACAACTGCTTCACCACCAACCACAGCAACTTCAGCCACCACCACCACAACAACAACACAACAACCACAACTACTGTACCACAGCAACCACAACACAACAACAACAACAGCCACCACAACCACTACACCAACAACAACAACAACCACTACTGTACCAACAACTGCAGGAAACTACAACTACTGCACCAACAACCACAACAACTTCAGCCCCTACAATGACTTCACCAACTACAACAACAGCAGAAACTACAACTACTGTACCACCAACCACAACAACAATTTCCGCCACCTCAACCACTACTTCAGCCACTACAATGACTTCATTGATGACAACAACAATGGAAGAAACTATAACAACTTCAGCCACCACAAGCACTGCACCAACTACAACAATAGCTGCAACTACAACTACTGCGGACACCACCACCACTGCAGCAACCAAAACATCAACTATAACCACCACAAACAATGTATCTGCAACTACAATAACAGCTGCAACTACAACTGCCTCACCACCAACCACAACAACTTCAGACACCACAAACACTGCACCAACTATAACTACTGTACCACCAACCACAACAACAATTGCAGCCACCACCACCATTACACCAGCAACCACAGCACCAACTACAGCAACACCTGGAACTACAACTACTGCATCACCAACCACAACAACTTCAGCCACCACAAGCATTGCACCGACTCCAACTATTGTACCACCAACCACAACAACAATTGCAGCCACCACCACCACTACACCAGCAACCACGGCACCAACTACAACAACAGCTGCAAGTACATCTACTGCACCAACAACCACAACAACTTCAGACACCACAAGCACTGCACCAACTACAACTAGTGTATCACCAACCACAACAACAATTGCAGCCACCACCACCTCTACACCAGAAACCACGGCACCAACTACAACAACAGCTGAAACTACAACTACTGCATCACCAACCACAACAACTTCAGCCACCACAAGCATTGCACCAACTGCAACTACTGTACCACCAACCACAACAACAATTGCAGCCACCACCACCACTACACCAGCAACTACTGCACAAACTACAACAACAACAGAAACTACGACTGTACTGACCACAACCACTGCACCACCAATTACAACTATTGCACCATCTACAACAATAACAGCAAAAACTACAACTACTTCACAAACCACAACCACTGCAGCAACCACAACCACTGTATCTGCAACTACAACTACTGCACCGCCAACCACAACAACTGCAGCCACTACAGGCACTGCACCAACCATAACAACTGCAGCCACCACAAACACTTCACCACTTACTACCTACCTACTAACTACAATTATTGCACCAATCACAACAACGACTACAGCAACTACACCCACTGTACCAACCACCACAAACTCTGGACCAACTACAACAATAGCCGCAACTACAACTACTGCAGCCACAACCACCACTGGACCAGACACGACTGCACAAACTACAACAACAGTAGAAACTACAATGACTGTACCCACCACAACCACTGCACTAACCACAACAACATCTGCAGCCACGACAACCACTTCACCACCACCAACAACTTCAACAATCATAACCACTTCATTACAAACAACCATAACTTCAGCTAGCACAAAGGCTTCACCACCAACAACACCTGCAACCATCACAATCACTGCACCAACAACAGCAACAACAGCAGAAGCTACAACTACTGAACGTACCACAAGTACTGCTACAATCACAACAACAACCATAGAAACTACGACTGCACCAACCACAACAACAACTACATCCACCACAACCAGTGCACCAGCCACCACAAGTACTGCACCAACTACACCAACAACTGCAGTGACTACAACCATTTCACCACAAACAACAACACCTTCAGCTACCACAACTTCACCAACAACAACAACGGTAGGATCTACAACTAATGAATCAATCACAACAACAAAAGTAGAAACTACAACTACTGTACCAACCACAACCAGTGCACCAACCACAACAACAACTGCAGCCACTGCAAGCACTGCACCAGCAACTACAGCTACTGCACAAACTACAACTGCTGTAGCAACTACAACCACTTCACCAACCACAACAACAAATGCAGCCAGTACAGTCACTGAACCAGCAACTACAACTACTGCACAAACTAAGACTACTGTACCAACCACAACCCATGGAGAAAGCACAACTGCAGCCACCACAAACACTTCACCACCAACAACAACTGCAGCAACTCCAACTACTGTACCAAACACAATTATTGCACCAACCACAACAACAACTGCAGAAACCAATGAACATGTTTACATTATCTCAGCAGCCCTGACAGAGGAGCCATTTACAAATGATCTCCGCGATCGAAAAAGCCGTCGATTCAAAAATCTTGAACAACAACTTGTTGAACCAGTGAGTGAAATATCCAATTACATTACATTGACATTGTTATTGACTGTAAGTGTTTTCAATTATATATAAATCTTTTGAACTCAAAATTACTTTTAGAAAGAAAAGAAAGTATCTCTTTTTAAGTTCATATCATAAAAATTATGTTTCAGAACAATCCAAGATCTAAAATGTGTTTTAATTTTGCAGTGTAATAGCATATACAGAAGAAAATTTCAGCAGAAGTTTGATCGCTGTTTTGTGAAACAGTTCAGGTAAAAACATTTTTTCAGAGAACAGTTGTTCACTAAGTTATTTTCATATGCATTATAATTTGGAATGTGTCATGTGTAAAGGAAAGATTTTCATAAAGCTATGTAACTGTGTGATGCTGTTTGATATTTTTCTTTCTTGGTTTTGTCATATAGTCCTGCTCCTCTCGGCCAAACACGAGTGAACATAACTCAGGCAGAACTGGGAATTGTTTTCAATGTGCAGCTACCACAGAATAGTCTCGTTGCTCAAACATTTGTAGAAGCTGTGAGTAGTTCCAGCAATGTGTTCAACGTGACTATTAATGCCAACACAATCCAAGTAACATGTAAGTAAACAAAATAAAATCAATGCATTGAACCGTGCAATGTGTGGCAGGTTTAGATTTCAGTGTTCCTTTGTATGAAGCAAAATGCTCTTTATGTATTCATGTAGTTACTAAAAAATGTTTTACAGCAAGTCCAGTCACAGATGAAACTACAACAGCCATGCCTACAACTGCCCCACCTACAACTGCCGCACCTACAACTGCTGCACTGACAACTGTCGCACTCACATCAAGGCTGGTGAATTTCAAATCTCGTCTGAACACATTTACAACTGACTTGTTGGATTCGTCATCAGCTGCTTTTACAAACAGAGCTTCTATGATAAAGGGACAGGTAAGCCTCACCCTCAGAACCAAACAATCTTTAAAACAATGCTCTACTGTATTCAACTGTGAACACTGCCCAGAAATACACAAGAAGAATCTTAAAATGACTTCAAACAATGAATAGTGTCCTGCAAAAAGTGGAGAAAACATAAAAACGTGAGCAATGCTGAATAAACAGACACATATTATATATACAGAAATAATTGATGACAGAGCCATGACAGAGAGCATAAAAAGACCAATAAAAATATGTCAGGTGGAAAAAAGTAAAAAACTTCTCAAAATCATGTGTTTTCTTTTTCTGCAGCTTCAGCCATTGTTCCAAAGGAAATTCCTCTCTTCTTTCAGCTCCTTGGATGTGGTTGCATTCAGGTAATTAAAAAATACATTGTTAACATTTAAAAATTGTGGCCTAAATCCAATACTTGATACAGGATTTTTACTATTTTTTTACTCCCACTGCAGAAATGGATCAGTTGTCAACTACATGATACTTCGCTTCAAAAGTGCATCTGTTCCTAATAACACTCAGATTGCAAGTGTTTTGATCAGTGCAGCTTCAGATGTCTCTGGCTTTGACATTGAAGGCAGCTCCATCACTATAGATGGCATACGTAAGAAATATTAAGTTGTATTTGATCAGAAATTTCAAAAGTTGCAAAATTACTGACAAAGCACACTTTTTTATTTTTGATTCCTTTCCTCCTCATTTACAGCTTCCCGTGGAGTGAATTACAAGATCAATCTTGTCATTGCATCCATTGCAGTGTTATCATGGCTACTGTCAAGTCAGCAATAGAAACTGTGGTGATTTTGTCTTAAAATAACATCACAACATGACTGTCATCTCTGGTATGAAAAAGGATTTTGTTGTCAGTAAAAATCCAACATTCATTCTTTGTCTTGTGGTGTACTACTTTGGATCAACTCAACTTTGGATGTTACAACAAATGAGCACAACATAATTACACTATTTAATATTTGCACTGTTGCCCTACAAATGTTCAGATTTATCTTGCTTCACTGAGCATTGCACTATAGCAATATTAAACTTAGCGACAATTACTAATGCTATCTTATCTAAACTTTTCTGTCGTCTCCAAATGCACCCAATGTAATCTCACCAGATATAATTTTATCAAACATGATGGTGTCCATGATATGTATGTCAAAACAAGCACTGTCAATTTTCTAATATATATAAAGTGTATTTATGCCGCAATGCATAGCTGTGTTGTGAGATTTGTTGTCGCTTTAAGTTATTTAAGAAACCTCACATTGATCATAATACAAAATCTGATGAAAAATATTTATATAGTCTCATATGTTCCAATTTTGGAAGGTAAAGAGAAAAGGAGGGTATGAAAGCAGAATTTAAAGCAGTTTACAGAAAATCTTCCTGCAAATTTATTTTTGCAGTAGTGTCCCTTTATTAGCCATTGTCCACCTTTGCTGTCTCAGCAAATCAGGTTTGTCCAGACAGAGGACTGGGAGTTGTCATTTACTTTGCCGATAAGATTCTTATTTATTCAAGTTCTACCAAATAGTCTGACATAGGTTGTTGTTATATCACCTCAAACTCAGCATAAACATCCATAGCAGCACCAGCATCAACACTCAGTTTGCTGGGTTTAAGACTCTTTACTCCCTGGAACTACCATGTGGTAATGGTCGATATCACCCATTTACACTTCGCAGTGTGGTAGTGTGAACGAAAATGTTAAAAACAAAGTCATCAGGATTCATCCTCTTGGGTTTGTAATTAGTGCAGCTATTCTAAACAAAGTTGCATCGGTCATTGCTGCACTTGGAGCATCACTATATATAAATGCTCAATAAGATAATGGTGATCTTAAAAACTTATACTCAGAAACTTTGCTGTAGGCAAAGGTACTTGTAATCCTCAATTTTGTGTCATTAATATCACTTTGTAATCCACCTTTCCAGGAAACCAATCTGTTTGTATGGCAACAGATTCTGTGGTTTCCATTCATGAATATATAACAATATGAAGAGTTTATGGAATTCCTGTCAGTCTTAGCTTTACTTTGTCACTTATTCAAATTAGCCCTGTGGAAAGCTCAGCCAATATCAATGCGTCTTTGTTTGTTCTGACAATCATTTAAAAAAGCTACTTATTTTTTGGTAGCAAACTGCTTGAATGATAAATGAAGAAGCCCATTGTCTACAATCTAGCTCTGAATAACATGATTTTACACTATTAAATAACATGATGAATAATTAAATGTTTTAATGTGACTTTTTATTGATTGAAGGTTATTTATTTTTGCTTATTAGGAGCAGTTGGGCATTGGACAGGTGGTCACTTTCTCGGATAAATTTGAAGCAGAAAATGCGGTAGGAGACCAATGTTTGAGCCCACTAACTCGGCAAATGTATACAGGAAATTTGGACAATGACATGAGGAGTTTTATTCTTGTTAAAAAGCATTTTACTGTTTTACTGTTTTCCACGATCCTTCCTGAACACTGACCAAGTGTTTTTTGTCCCAAAACCAAGCTACACACTGCACACAATTCTACAAAAAATCTACATTTGTTTCATGTGTGCACAGATTGATAAGACTGGTTTGAAAGTTTAGAAAGAGAGGACGTCTAAATCTAATGCAACTCCAGTTACAGCTGCTAAGGTTGCAGCAACAATTGCTTCAATATAAACAGAGTGTATCTCTCATCAAACAACAGTTGACTTTCAGACATACGAGAGAGACATTGAATGAAAGGTGATCATGAAGAAGTGCAGGGCAAAAACAACACAGGGACAGACCATGTCGGCATGGTCAAGGCATCAATGAAATGAAAAGCTATGCAGTCTGTCAACAAAAAGTAGAACAGCGAGATATTTTGATTTTTGCACTGTCATGTCATGTCATGTCATTCATGTTATTGGTATGGTATTGCCAATGTACAATTATTCTCCAATAACTCCAAGTATTACATACAATATTTATTCAATATATTTGAATTGTTCAAATCCATAGTCATAGTACTTGCATTTCAGCTCCAGTTCAGTTCACAAGAACTTAGATATACTTATTTGGTATGTGTTGCTGTCAGACCGGGAGAACTTAAGGTGGAAAGCATCAGCATATTTTCTTTGTTTCGCAGGACAAAAGAAGGGAGTATACCTTGTTAAGATGCCAAGAATCTGAAAGATTAAAAGATGACAGACTATTTGGTTTTGTCTATCATTCAGGTGTCACAACATTTCTGAAAAATTTATCACCAGTCACGTCATTACCTTTCATTCTATTCCAGTATATAAAGGGCAAAATATGTTTGGACTGTCACAGACAGTAAATGGTTAGTGTTGTTACATATGTGAACTGGACTTGATTAAAAGAAAAACAAATAAGGAGTTAAACATCAACCACATAAAAAACTGGGATTAAAAAGTCTTCATCTAATATCCTTTGGTTTGATGTAAGTAGATTTTTCTGGAGCTTTTTACTGAAAATAACTGCAATACTTACAACAGCAACAAGGACGACAACAACTTCACCAACAACAAATGAAGCCACCACAATCACTTCACGACCGACAACTACGGGACCACCACCAACAACAACTGCAGCCACTACAACCACTGCACCACCCACAACAACTGCAGTCACTACAACCACTGCACCACCCACAACAACTGAGGTCACCACAACCACTTCAACACCAACAACACCTGCAGCAACTACAACTATTGTACCAACCACAACAACTGCAGCCACCACAACCACTTCACCAACAACAATGCCACCACCAACAACAACAGCAGAAACTGCAACAAATGTAACAAACACAACAACTGCAGCCACCAAAATGACTACACCTACTGCACCAACTTCAACAACAACAACAGGAACTACAACTGCTGTACCAACAACAACAACAACTGAGGTCACCACAACCACTTCACCAACAACAACAACTGAAGCCACCACGACCACTGCATCAACAACTGCAGCAACTACAACAACTACTGCACCAACCACAACAACAACAACAACAACAGGAACTACAACTACTGTACCAACCACAACAATAACAGCAGGAAGTACAAGGACTGTACCAATCACAACTACTGCACCAACCACAACAACAACAACAGGAACGACAACTGCTGTACCAACAACAACAACTGCAGCCACCACAACGACTACTGTACCAACAACTACAACTGCAGCCACCACAATGACTACACCATCAACTACAACTACTGCACCAACAACAACCACTGCACCAACCACAACAACTGAAGTTACCCCAACAACAACAACCATAGCGACCACAACCACTTCACCAACAACAACTGCTGCAGCAACAACAACTACTGTACCGACCACAACAACTGCAGGCACCACAACAACTGCTGTACCAACCACAACTGCTGCACTAACTACAACAACAACTGCAGCAACTACAACAACTACTATACCAACCACAACACCAACGCAGGTAACCACAATCACTTCACCAACAACAACTGAAGCCACCACGACCACTGCATCAACCACTGCACCAACTACAACAACAACAACAGAAACTACAATAACTGTATCAATCCCAACAACCACTGAGGTCACCCCAACAACTTCACCACCAACAAC
>JAFBJZ010000536.1:0-10244 GCA_016785225.1 Psettodes erumei | reverse complement strand
GTATCACGCGATCAGACAGCTCTTCTAATAAGAGGTCAATATAAAACTTGATGCGATTGATCCAAGGCTGCGGCAGTACTTGATAGCCAAGCTGATACAGACGGCGGCCAATGATGACAGCACGAAACAAGCGCAGCGCGCGCAGCTGCGGAAAACAGCCAAGCACTTCATACCAATGCACAAAAGGAAAAAAGAACCAGCGATAATATACGTTGTCTTTGATTGCAATTGCCCAGCGTAGCAACAGCTCTGCGATCAAAAATATCGTAAAAAACCCACCAGCGGTACGCAAGGGGTCGTGTAAGGTGTTTTGATACCAAAGCAGCGCCTCACTGATGCGCAGCCACTCTGCGACATGACTGCTAAAATTGCTCATCAAAATCGCATCGATACTGATCAACAACAGATCAATACTGATGGCCACGATCATCACAATGTCATAAGCCAGCTTTGCGCGGTTTGGCTTTGGCCGATTGGGGCGACTGGGCGGCGGATGATCAGGTAGCCGAGTCGACTGATTGGGCACAGAGGCTGTGTTCAGCTGCGAGCTAGGAGTAGATGAGGCGGGCACAGTCAGACCTTATTAATGATGAAATGATAAATGGTACAAAGCATAGGTGAGATAGACGGCGTACGATACATACATCCTCACCATCATCACACCATCAGCGGATCATGACTCACATTATCAATGAATAGGACTAAAAAACAACCCATCTTTTATGATATCGGTCGCTTGCAATAAAAACGATACGTGAATGCCGATAGCGTGGCTCGCCGCGCAAGACCAGCCACCAGTGATTTGGCTGCTATTTAGCCATCATGCAGCATTCAATTATTATGAAGTACTCAAGTATTATGAAGTATGGTCAGCGGCAGGGTTGTGCTCAAAATCTGCTAACATGGCGCTGATGCGCTGATCTTTGTCGCGCCAAACTTGCTCAATCCACGCAAACATTTGTGCTTTTACTTGCTCATCGTTTTCGTAGCCGCCGCGTTTAATCCCAGCAAACAGCTCAGCTGGGATGTCTAGGTATCTGACGTCAACGCCTAAGCGTTTGATATTGCCTTTCCACAGATCGCTGTAGGTAGGGACGCCATCAGGATACACGATGGTCATATCCAGCAGGCCATCCATCTCACTGCCCAGTGCATTGATGGCTAAAGAGAGTCCGCCTGCGCGTGGTTTGAGCAAATGTGTATAAGGAGATTTTTGCTGTTCGTGTTTGGCTTGGGTAAAGCGCGTGCCCTCTAGGTAATTTAACAACGTGAAGGGCTTGTCTTTTAACAACGCGCAGGCACGTTTGGCTTCCTCGATATCTTGGCCTTTTAGGGCGGGGTTTTTTGCCACTGCTTCTTTTGAATGTCGGCGCATCATTGGGAAGTCTAAAAAGTAAAACGCCTGACCCACGATTGGGATATAAATCAGCTCAAACTTGGTAAAAAACCGTGTGAGCGGCAAGCGTTTTTCGCTGATGTATTGGACAATGCTGGTATCGACCCAAGACTGATGGTTGCTAATGAGCAGATATTTGCCCTCAGTATTGACGTCGTCGGGCAGGGCTGATAGGGCGTGTCCCTATTTTAAAAATGGTGATAAAAATGAGATAAATCGAAGGCAAACAAGGAAAATAGCGCAGGTAATATCAAGATATTGGCCAGCTATTTGACACCGTTTGCCAAAGATTTAGCCATTTTTAGCCCATTTAGTCATAAACGCTTGAATTAGGGACACGCCCTAATAATAATGATGAGTGAGATTAATGGAAAAATCTTTATAAAAAGCACAATTTATTTGTCATTTTACTGGTTTAAATTTAAGAGGAAATATTATGCGTAACCAACTTATGATTGCAGCAGTAGCATCAGGTCTAGCTTTAAGCGGTTGTACTACTGATCCAAACACCGGACAGCAGCGTCTAAATAAAACTGCTTTAGGTACTCTAGCAGGTGCAGCAGGCGGCGCGGTAATCTCTAAAGCAACAGGCGGCGAAAAGACAGGTCGCGATGCTGCTATCGGTGCAGCACTAGGCGCAGGCGTGGGCTATTACATGGAGCGTCAGGCCAAGCAGCTTGAACAGCAAATGGCAGGTACTGGCGTTACTGTTGAGCAGAACCCAACGACAGGTGACATTGATCTAGTCATGCCAGGCAACATTACCTTTGCTTTTGATGATGCGACCCTAAGCTCATCTTTCAAGCCAACGCTTGATAAGCTGGCCTCGACCATGAACCAGTATAACAAGACCACGGTAAACATCGCAGGTCACACAGACAGCCGCGGTTCAGCCTCTTATAACATGGGTCTATCACGTGACCGCGCTTATTCAGTAGCCAACTACCTAACAGCACGCGGTGTGTCTGCTAATCGTATCAATGTAGTGGCTTACGGCGAGTCTCGCCCAGTTGCGGACAACAGCACTGACTATGGTCGCCAGCAAAACCGCCGCGTTGAGTTGACCATCAACTCGCCACAGAGCGTTAACTAATTTATCGTTCTATCGATAAGTAAAATAGTTATAATAAGTAGATCGATCATAAAAGAGTCAGCGAATTGCTGGCTTTTTTTATGCCTAATATCAGACTATCACCATCGCCGTGAATGCTGATGTAAAATTAAATATTGATAATGATTATCAATAACCCTATAATTCATAGAGGTTTTAGATAAATGCCGTAACATAAGCGCAATAACCGATACTGACTTTATCTACATTATGATATATAGATAAAGTCAGTACGCGCTGTGGCACTGACGACGATTTTTTCTTTTGTAATATCTTTGAGGATGTGTATGACGATTACCACAGGAACGAGCCGTAAGATTTTCCCCACCGCTTTGGCTGCTGCGCTGGCAGGGTTATTAATGGTGTCGGGTTGCACCAAACAAACCGACGAAAATGCTGAGACAAGTGCAGAGAGTCAAACAGAAGTACAAAGCGCAGAGTCAGTGGACAGCGGCGAGCTATCGGCGACCGATCAGGCACATACTGACAGATTGGTAATCAGCTATGCCAATATGGCTCATGCCGCCTACAAAGACTCACTTGAAACGGCTAAAGCGCTACAAAAGGCGGTAGAGACCTATGTAGAGACGCCCACTGAAGCCAATCTAGAGGCGGCAAAAGCAGCTTACAAAACGGCGCGTCAGCCATACTCTCAGACAGAGGTTTTCCGTTTTGATGAAGGGTTTGTGACGGCCAATGATAAGCGCGCCATCGGTAGTGTCGATGGCTGGGAAGGTCAGGTCAATGCGTGGCCACTTGATGAAGCTTTGATCGACTATGTCAGCGATAGCTACGAAGGCGAGTACAACAGCCAAGACAATATCATCAATAGCGACAGCATCACGGTCGGTAGTATCAAACAAGATACCAGCAATATTACACCTGAGTTACTGGCAGATATGAATGAGATCGGCGGTAGTGAAGCCAATGTCACCACAGGCTATCATGCGATTGAGTTTATGCTATGGGGCCAAGACACCAACGGCGTCAGCGCAGGGGCAGGCGAGCGCCCTGTGACTGACTATGTCACCGAAGCTGGACAATGTACCAGCGGTGATACAGTCAATGAAGACGCTAGTATCTGTGAGCGTCGCGGCGAGTTCTTAAAAGCGGCAGCGCAGTTGCTGGTAGATGACCTCACAGCGATGGAAGCCGAGTGGCAGCCTGAGAGCGAAAACACTCTACGTAGCGATCTGATGGCGCGTAAATACGACAATGGCCTACGTCAAATCATGTATCAAATGGGCAGCTTGGCCTTAGGTGAGCTGGCCTCTGAGCGCATGCAGGTCGCGTTTGTGACGGGCTCTACTGAAGATGAGCACGAGTGCTTTAGTGACTTAACTCACCTAAGCTATGCCAATAACGCACGCGGCATCCAAAACGTCTTTAATGGCAGCTATAAGACTGTCGCTGGCAAAACCATCGGTGGCTACGGTGTCAAAAACTATCTGATCGATAGTGGTCATCAAGAAGCGGCTGATAAGCTGACTGCTGACTTTAAAAAGGTCGAAGACGCCTTTAATGTCATCGTAGAAAAAGGCGAAAAAGAAGGCATCAAGGTCGATCAGATGATTGCAACGGTCGGTCAAGCGAGCAAGCATGACATCTCAGCAGAAGAGCAAAACAAACGCCGCGGCTGGATCGAGGCGGGTATCACAAGTCTGCAAGCGCTAACAGATGGTATCGAAAATGCGGCAAAAGCAGTCGGTATCGATAACTTAGACGCGGACGCTGGCTCACAGTTTTAAGCGATTGACTTCTCTCACATAGAATAATTTCATGATGTCGATTATGTTTTACAAGTCATGAAAAGCTGACGGAAGATCTGTTTGTAAAAGGACAAGTTATATATAATACATGCGTTGTTAACGACCGTTAGCAACGTATTTTTACGTGCAATAAAATAGGTCAGACGTTGATTTATAGCGTCGATGTATTTTTATACCGTTATATTGATAAGAAAAATACTGTTATAGCCAGCCATTTTAATGGTTCTACTTGAGAACTAAGGCAACACCTATGAGCGTCATTCCTGCCAAACCCTCTGCTTTCCCTTTCTTTTCTTCAAGCTTACAAGGTACATCGTTGAAACTTGCGCTCACCGTCGCAGGTGCAATCGCCATCAGCGCTTGTCAGCCCACGGATAGCACGTCAGACAGCGCATCGACCAATAAAAACACCAATGACACTGCCGTTGCAAGTGGCGAAGGCGCGTCCGCTTTGACGCCCAAACGCACGCAAACCGTGGAAGCGCTGGCTGGCGTGCCGATGCAGCAGCTGGTGACATTTGACCCGCAAGAGATCAAACAAGGCGGCGACACGGGCATTAGCATCACCAGTAGCGAGAGTTACTCCAAACCCTCATCCAATCTGTCGGCCTCACGTAAGGGCAGTTTTTTTATTGGTAATGCGTTTTTTCGTCAGCCGTGGGTGGTCGCACCTGCCAGTACCGATAGCCGTGATGGTCTGGGAGCATTATTTAACGTCGCGGCTTGTCAGTCTTGCCATATCAAAGATGGCCGTGGCCACGCGCCGATGAGTAGTGAGGACGATGCCGATAGCTTGCTGATTCGTTTGGCGATGCCAGCGACCACCGATGAGGAGCGAGCGCAGCTGCAAAACTCGCTGATCGAAAAAGTCGTGCATCCGATGTATGGCGGCCAGCTACAAGATCGCGGTATTCAGGGCGTGCCTGCTGAAGCAAGAATCGCGGTGCAGTGGACAGACAAGCCCGTCACTTTCGCTGATGGTCACGTCGAAACCCTGCGCGCGCCCACCTTTCATCTGACCAACCCAGGCTATGGCGCGTTTGATGATGAGATGATGGTATCGCCGCGCGTGGCCTTGCCGATGATTGGGCTTGGACTGTTGGAACAAATACCTGATGACGATATCAAAAACAAGCCGTCGATAATGACAGCGCTGATATCAGTGGCAAGTTTAACTGGGTCATGGATCCACAGACGGGCAAAACCGCGTTGGGACGCTTTGGCTGGAAAGCAGGACAAACCAAGCTTTTGACACAGAACCAAAGTGCTTTTAATGAAGACATGGGGCTGACCTCAAACATCCGTCCTCATGAGTCCTGCATGCCTGCGCAAACGGCGTGTGTCAATGCAACCACGGGCGCTGATGAGCAAGGCGGTGGTAAGCCGCCGGTGGAAGTCAATGACGAGGTGGCCAAGTTTGTGGAGTTTTATACACGCAATCTGGCTGTCCCGCATCGCCGCAATGCCGAGGATAAGCTGGTACTTGCTGGCAAAAAACGCTTTTATGATATGGGCTGCCAAAGCTGTCATACCCCGCGCTATCAGTTGCCAAAAACCGACGACGACCATCTTGAGCAGCACGGACAAGTGATTTATCCTTATACTGATTTGCTGTTGCATGATATGGGCGACGAGCTTGCTGATCGGACGATCGCTGGTAAGCTGCCGCCCAAAGACGCGCAAGTAGAGTTTTTGGCCAACTCTTATGAGTGGCGAACGCCGGCTTTATGGGGTATTGGTCTTGCCCAAACGGTCGATCCGCAAGCGACGTTTTTGCATGATGGCCGTGCACGCACCTTGATGGAAGCAGTACTATGGCACGGCGGCGAGGCCGAAAAACAAAAACAAAAAGTCCTACAGTTAGATAAGCAAGGACGAGCTGAATTGACAGCGTTCTTGCAGTCGCTATAAATTGCTTGACCAAAGGCGTGTGGGCAAAGGGTGCGCTCTTAGCAAACGACCAATAAACAATTGATAAAACCACTCATACAAATACCGAGAAACTTATGAAAATAAACCCTGCTGTAGCAATGGCACTGTCTGCTTTGAGTGCGGGCCTGCTGATCAGCTGCGTCAAACCTGCAGATGAAAACAAAGCGCCAGACTCTGAGGGTCAAGAAGTCGCGCAAGATAGCGCTGCTACGCCTTCTGTAGATGACAAAAATAACAGTACAGAGCGTATCGCTGCTGTCGATATCAGCGCTGAGACAGAAAAGACCTATCTGACCCATGTGGCAGGTGACCTCGTCATTCCTGCCTATGCCGATGCGGCGCGTCAAAGTGAGCTGCTGCATGAGCTGGCACAAAAGCACTGTCAGTCAGACGCAGTCAGCGGTGATGAGCTGCAAGCGCTGCGGGATCAGTGGCTGGTGCTGGCACAAGCGTGGGCGCGCGCTGAGATGATCAACTTTGGGCCTGCCACCGCTAGCATGAGCAACCTATATATCAACTACTATCCTGATGAGCGCAGGCTGGTGCATAGCGGTGTGGCTGATTTGATCGCAGCCAATCCAAAGCTCACCGCAGAGCAGCTCGCTGATGAGAGTGCTATCGTGCAAGGGGTGCCAGGACTAGAAGAAGCCCTGTACGCCAATGATCGCTTGGATGCGGGGCAGTGTGCTTATGTGCTAAGCGCCAGTGATGCCTTGAGTACGCGCCTACAAAACATCGAAAAAGACTGGCAAAAAAACGCGACAACGCTGTTGGCGATTGATAAAACAGCTGATAGCGATCAGGGCTTAAACCAATGGTTTAATTCGTTGTTGTCATTGGTTGAGACCATGAAATCTAACGCCATTGACCAGCCTTTGGGACTGACCGGCAAAGCCAAAGGTCATGTGCCAGCCGCCACCGCTGGCCAAAGCCGCGCCATTATCAATGCCAAATTAGCCACGTTAAATGAGGCGCTGACCGACCCTGTCCTGACGGCAATCCTCGGCAGTAATAATGAAAACAACGTCGCTGATACGCTATCGACTGCCTTAGCAGATGCCACCACGCTATTGGCGCAGATGCCAGAAGATATCGCCACGGCTGATAAAGCAACGCAGCAAGAATTGTATGACCATCTGACCACCATTACTCGTATTATTAAGCGCCAGCTGATACCGGCACTCGGTATCCGTGTGGGCTTTAATAGTACCGATGGCGATTAAATAATGCGTAAGCGTAACGACGATACCCATAACCGAGCTTTACTATCGAAAGATAGCAATCAGTCTCGCCGCGAGCGACTGACGTCCGCTGTCATGACGACGCTCGCTAGCGTCACAGGTACAGCGGCGCTGGTCGCTGTCCATCATCATTATCGTAAACGCCGGCAGCCCGATGCAAGCTTGCAAGATTACGTGATCGGTGTCCGCGCGCAGTGGCAGACATGGCAGCTGAGCAGTAGCTCAGAGCCACAGCCGTCAGGAGCAGCCTAAGTGGTCAAAGCTATCACGCTTTCGCCATGCTTGCCAGCAGGCGGCAGTGACATGGCAGCGAGCCTATCAGCAGCCTTATTCAGATAACACTGATAACAATGTTATCTCTGATTTGGCTGCTGTGCATACCACCACCATGATGGCACGCCCCGTGTGCTGGGTGAGTGGGGTGGCATCTATGCCAAAAAATCTCACTGCCACTGACCACACTGATGGCCAGTCTGACAATGACTTTGGCGTCGTCGGTATAGACGCTGATAGACAGATCGTTTGGCAGACCACCATGCCTGAGCGTGTCCATGATATCGTCGTACAGCCGTCTGTCGATGGAGTGCTTGATACAGATACCCAGTACGATATGCAATACCATAAAACCAATCATCAGCAGCGCCGTGATGTCGTGGTGATGGGACGTCGCCCTAGTGAGAAGTTTTGGGTGCTTGATACTGCCACAGGGCAGGTCAAGACAGCTATTCAAGCGGCAAACCATCGACATTTTTATGGTCATGCCTGCTATAGCTTAGATGCCCAGCGTTTGTATGTGACCGAAAACGATACGGTGAGCCTCGATGGCAAAATCGGTGTCTATGATGCGACTGATGACTATCAGAAAATCGCAGAATTTGATGCTTTTGGTATCGGCCCGCATGAGCTGGTGATGCATCCTGATGGCGACACACTGGTGATCGCCAATGGCGGTATCAAAACCGAGCGTGCCTCACGCGAAGAGCTAAATCTCGATAGCATGCGCCCGTCATTGGTGTATCTCAATCGTCATACGGGCGCGTTGCTGGAGCAGGTCGTCCCAGCGCACAACCAGATGAGCGTGCGCCATCTCGCCATGCATGACGATGGCAGGGTGATGATTGGTATTCAGTTTCAAGGAGATAAGCATATCAATGTGCCCTTGGTACTGACGCATCAGCGCGGCGATGCTGACTTCGAGCCGCTCACCATGCCTAATGATGAGTGGCAGCGCTTTCATCAGTATATCGCCAGCGTCGCCGTCGATAGTGTGCATGATTTACTATGCGTCACCACCCCAATTGGCGGCTGTGCGGCGATTTATGATCTAAATACGCGGCAGCTGATCGATGATGTCAGTTTGCCAGATTGTGCGGGCGCGTCGGTGTTGGCTGATGAGAAAAAAGCAGGTTTTATCGTGAGTGATGGGCAAGGGCGGCTAACGACATTGGAGGTGAAGTCGGCACCGACAGCAGCCAACACATCGCTAGATACCGCTTGGCAAGTGAGGAGCGATAGCAAGTGGCATAAAATGTCTTTTGACAATCATTTGCAAGCGCTATAACGGTGGTGAATGCTAAATAACAAAGCAAGAATATAAGTATGTAAGGAGACAGGCCATCAGTTTACATGCGGTGAGACAACATCTTGCGCAGGCAGGGATAGAGCTGCAAGTCCATAAAAAGCGCGTCAAAAACATCAATTTTCGCTTAAAGCCGTACACATTGATGGTCTCCGCACCGGCTTTTATCAGTACCGCGCAAATCGAGCAAGCCATTGCCAAGCGTGTGTCTTGGGCAATCGACAATCATGCACAAGTCTTAGAGCAGCACCAGCGTAAACATCGTCCTTTAGCGGACGCTTCAACGGCCGACAGCCCTATTTTACTTTGGGGTGCCGAGCAATCTATCACACTCAGCCATGATAAAAAACTGGCCTATTACCGTGAGCAGCTTGCGGCTATCATGCCGTCATTGTTTGACAAATGGCAACCTGTGGTCGGTGCCTATGCCAATGAGATACGCCTAAAAAAGATGCACACGCGCTGGGGCAGCTGCAACACGCGCGCGCGTCGTATTTGGCTGTCTGTGTATCTGCCTGCCTATCCGCTTGAATGCACCGAATATGTCATCGTCCATGAGCTGTGCCACCTGCACCATGCCAACCATAGCCATGAGTTTTGGCAAACGGTGGCGACCGCGATGCCAGACTACCGGTATTGGCACGATATGCTAGCAGGCAAGACAGGGCAGTTGGATTAAGAATGGTATGGTCAATCCTATATAATATCGACCATAAAATTTCCTATTTTTATTTTAGGGCCGCCCGAGTTTCCCCGCAAGGGTTTGGGTTGGGGAGGGGTTTTTATTACCCTAGGCCAATTATAAAAAAAAATGGCCCACTGCTAAACCAAAGGAATGGTTGGCGGGTTTGAGGATTTTGGGAGGCCCCTTTGGGGTCAAAAGGCTCACAATTTTGCCAGCCATTTTGATTGATTTTGGGGGCTTAATTCCGCCGGCAGGGAGGAATTTTAAACTGGAAAAAGGCCGCCTGAATTTCACGCGCGAGTTTAAGCGCCGTTAAATGTCCGAAAAGGTTGGGTGGAGCGTTTTACGGTCGCCCCTTCGAAAAACTTAAAATTTTAAACCTTTCCAGATTTAGAATTTCTTCCCCACCCGCGCCCAGTAAACCAATCGAGAAAAGGGGCTCGGTGAGGTGGCTGGTCGCGTCTTATTATTGGATTAAAATTTAGTTTAAACTTTTAGAGGTCAAATTTTTAAGCTTTTTCCTCCCGGCTT